>JACDJE010000263.1:531763-731420 GCA_016647715.1 Pavo muticus
TTTTTTTTTTTTTTTTTTTTTCCATTATTTTATCTTTATTTTTTAAAAAATCATATTTTACTATAAAATGTTTCTATCTGTATGAAATAATCTCTTCTTGCTACAGTAAATAGATAACTGGGGGTTATCATTGTTTTTCTTCATCAGATCATACCTTCTGGTTGCTCAGCATAGTTTCTATTTATTCAGCTTATAGAGAAACCACTATGGCTTAAGTTGTTTGTAATGTTTTATTCAGTGATTACTACATGTATTACAAAAATTGAACAGTAATTGTCTATTTAAACAGTTCCAACACTTTTTTATACATAAAGCTTTTATTGGTTTTTGTACATACACACAAATTATTATTTAACTTGTAAAGAAAAGAGTGCTATAAAGCACTTTGTGGCTGTTGTAAAAAGCTCCAAGTGTAGAATTCATGTGACTACTGGCAGCACGTTAAGCAATGAAGATAGAAAGACTATGGAGAAGAGATTTTAAAAAGGGAAATGTTCTTTCAAAAACAGACGTAAGAAAAAAAAAAAAACGTGAGCTACAAAATAAATAATTGGGGAAAGCAGGAAAAGAATTACCTCAAAACAGTGGCCTTCAATATGCTCTATTTCACTGAATTAGACCAAACTATCCAATGAGTATATTCAATAGATTGTTGTGACTAAGGGCAAAACAGAATAATTACAAGAAGTAAGCTTCTTAAGGAACAGAAGTTAGTTTAAATTGAAGAAGCAAGAAAGATGCTGAGAAAAACAGAATATGCAAACAAGAAGACAAAATATCTCTTGCTTTCACAAAAGGCAGAGTCCCTGTTAATCAAAGGTATTGAAGTTTAGACTTTCCATTTGATTCTTTGGTAGTTGTTACGCAAGCTTTGGTGTGTCATTGATTGCTGTAACTTTCCTTCATTATCTCAGATTCTGACTTTTAAGAAATTTCCACCTTTTTTCTGAGGATAAGAACCAGACTCCATTAAGCCATATCTATTATTTCTAGAAGTAATTACTTTTCATTGCATCAAAGATCACATTTGGCCCTGTAGCTTTCACTCTTGTGCTCCCTTGTAAGAAGCATTCTGTCAGAGATTTGGTGTTCACTGGAGACAAAGCAAATTCAGTATGCCATTATAACCTAGGAAGTTTTTTCTCTCTTTCTCTTCTAGTTTATGCATCCAGACTTGCTGAAAATTTTAAGAAAAAAACCCACAAAGCTAATAATTGTGTTATATCTACAAGCTACAGTGGATTAAACAGCATCCTATTTTTGCTGAGGTTTTGGTGTAGATATCAATTGTCTGTGTAAAGCCCTTTGTGGTGAATTGTGACATTACAAAACACCAGAATAGTAACAAAAGTGTAAGGTTTTATTCTTGGTGGAATTCATGCATATCTTATAATACATTTATTTGTGTCTGAAACTCTTAGAGCACAGAGTGAAATCTGGTTTATTCCAAGGGCCAGCGAGCGTAGGAGTAAATAAGAGATTAGTCTCCATATGATATTTAAGCAGGATGAAAATTACCCCACCTGTAAAGGTCTATCTTGTTTCCTGGCTACTTTCTTGCTAAAGGTGAGAATTCACAGAATCACAGAATTATAGGGGTTTGAAGGGACATCTGGAGATTATGTATTCTTTTTGGATATTTTTATACTAATTTCACTAAAACTGTCTAAAGAATTCCTTTCCTGAAGATGTGGCAAGCAGGCACCTGAACTTATGTTACAGATGCAATCAAGATGAATGCTATGCCTTTAACAGCAAGCCAAGCTAGTGGACCTGGAGAGATTTTCACCTTCTATGGAGCTATGAAACAATGACATTACTAATTTATTATCTTGCCTGCCTGAACTTTACCTCATCCTTCTGTGGACAGTTGGTAAAAAATTCAAATTTTCTTTCCTCTACCAATTTTTTTTTTTTTTTTTTTTTTTTTTTGGAAATTGGAGTAATAGGATCCTACTGTCTCTCCTCAAAGTCACAGTCTCATTGTTCATGATTTTCTTTGAACTCCATAATTACTGCAGGTCTATAAATAGGGAGGGAAAAAAATGTGTTCTGGGACACTGATATTCAAGGCTAATGAACTATATATGAGTAAACCTAGTAGCCTAAAAGCAGCTTTTCTATGACACTATTCCAACAGTGTGCTTAGCATTTTCCCATTGTTACCATTTGCAATGATATAGATTATAAATATCGTTATTTGATACAAGCTTATCTTACTCTGTCACAGAATGCATTTTCAGAAATGTTTATTTGTGTATCCTTGTGAAACAGAAATCATAGAGCTATTGCAATTCAGTGAAGTCTTCTGTTTGTTTTTCCCTGCATTACACCTCCTGTCTGGAAGCTCAGTGCTGTTGCCAGACAACAGTATGTTCATAATTTTTGAAGCATTCATGGAGAAGGGCACATTTAAAAAAAAGAAAAACTTGTTGACCTTGAGAAAAATTGCCCATTTTATTTTTCCTTGAGACTTTGCAGTTGTGAGCCTATTTCATTCAAGAAGAAGAGGAAGAGAAAGCAGTGTTGAGGAAAGAGTAATAACAACTTGCTTTGCAGATGAGATGGAGGAAGCAAAGATGTTTAATATTAGCCATGTAAAGTGTTTGGGCAAGGAATAGTAAAAAGTATAGAAGTATGGACACACAACAGCTCATATACATCAGAAACGAGGTCATGCTACAGGTTGTTCTAGAGGCAATCACAACTGCATTAGCAGTGCTGAGTTTGACATATAATGTCATGTTCAATTGCAGCTAATCTAAGGTGATTCCTGTGGCTATAGGAGTGGTAAAAAGGAAGCTGAATGTTTCATCTAATAATAACTGAGAGATCAATGGGAGTTTGGCCAAACACTGGTGAAAGGAGTAGAAAAAAGTAGCTACAAATTTGTGCTATTAAACTGTACTTTCCTACCTGACTCTTTGATATAGTTTCTCTCTTTTTGCTAGTATATCATAAGAGAAATATGTAAACTCTCATTTGAACACTTTTGGAAATAACCCGTAGAAAGAACAATGCATCTTTTAGGGAGATGGATTGAATGGCGTAATTTTTTATTTTGTTTCTGATGTTTGGATTGTGTAGAAGGAACCTCTGACTTCTTGTTTCCAGTCAAAAGTCTTTCCATATTTGTTTCAGCAGGATTTATGATGTTTGACCTGTATCAATGGATGCAGCAAAACAACTTCACCATGGTGTACTTTGGCATCTAGTATCTTTCTTCATTGGTTTATGGCTTGTAGCCACTGCAGATTGTTAGAAAACTATTCTTTGTAGCGTTCAGGAGTTCTGCTATAGAAATACGTATAATTCTTTACAATTAATGTTGTATTCATATTGGTGAATTGTGCAGTAGCTATATGCATGTCATACAGCAGATGTCTTCTGGATGAACTTTTTTCTTTTTCTTTTCTTTTCTTTTTTTTTTCTTTTTTTTTTTTTTTCAATCTAGTTCTAATCAAGGCTTATCAAAGACTTGAAAAGAAAAGTTTAGACTCAGTTGTGGATTAAGGGATGAGGAGGCAGAGGCTTGAAACAGGTGCTGTGGTTCTTCAGTTTGTTGAAACTAATCAGTTAAAAATCTTTGTTCCTTTGCCAAACTACCTTTGGCATTTATTACATACCTTGTTATCATCAGAATAACACTAGTCTCTTATAAAGGATATGGCTGATTGAAGAAGATCCAATTTTGTAACGTAGTTTTGAATCAAGAATGAATCTGTTCTAAATCAAAGATGCTTATGTCCACGTTTGTAATACAAACATACGATATCATTACCTAAGTAAAATTCAAAGTTCCTCTCAGAAAGCCATAAGTTGTGAAACCCAGAAAATTATCCTACAGCCTATAGTCATACACTAGCAAGTTTTGATTACCATTTGTAAATACTATACATTTCTGTCTCTGTCACCTTTGCTGGGTGATACCCATTCTTAAGCAATGAGGATTTGGGTTTAAAATTATTAACTTGTAAATGTAAAAAAGATTTAAGGATGAATCAGTTTTAAGGACCAAAACAAATGTAACTGGTTAAGCTTTAAAATGTCATTGACAACAAAAGGAAAATATGCATTTTTAAAATGATTTAAAAATGTAATCTTTCACATGTTTTGCTGTCAAATTTGATCTTTTCTTTCCAAAAACTCCAAAAATAACGTGTCTATCTCAACAGCAATTACAATGAATGTTATGTTATTAAGAATTTTATTTTAAAAATCCAATAATTACATTAAAAATAAATAACCTTTTAGCCTTGATTTGAGAGTTATGCAATTGAGAGGAAAAGTAATTTTGGTAACTGTCCAATATCTTTTTCAGAACATTTAATGTTTTAATTAATATTTTATTGAAAGGTAAATTACTCATTTTCTATGTATTTAGTCTGAAGACAGGGAGGAAAAAAATATATACTTCTTGATTAATAACAATATTTTCATATACTATACTAACAGTTTCAGAATCAATATTAGAAAAGAGAATAAATTAAAGGATGGCATAATCTATAAAAACATAGTATTTTTTGATTCTGCAGAAAAAAAAAAAACAAAAAAACTTAAATATGTTATAGCCAATGGTGTTTTTTTGTTTTTTCTTGACACTTCGTGTTTTCCAGTAGGTGTCAGAAAACAAAGCCCTCTTATTATCCATTTAATGTTATCGAACATCTCAAGAAGAGAAGTAAACAAACAAGTGAAACCACTTATCTCCAAGGAAGCATTTAAAAATTGCATAATCAATGGTACACTCATCAAAGATTGTGACAATAATTTGCAGTGACCTAACGTAAAAGGAATCAGTCCGTAAAAATTTGAATAACAAATAGATTAATGAAACCTGCCATTTCCTGCTAAGTAGTGTTTTGTTCATAGTTGTGTTACTGTGTTTCATCTCATCTCTGCTAGGCAATTATAATTGATGGATCTATACCAGACCAGTCAGTGTTAATATCATCAGTCTTCTGAAATGAAGTACTGAAACACTGCTGAGAATGAAAATATTATTATTATTGCTTCTTTGAACCTAAGCTAAAATAATCTGAAAAACATTTGAAATGTTGGCAGAAAGTAATGTCAATAAGCTTCTGATTTCTGAATCCATTGTAAAACTTAAAATCAAGTATTTGTATGTGGCATATTATGGGCAGACAGAAGTAAATCTACTACTTTGTATTAATTGGAAGCCACGTTAATTTAGTATGATGTTGACCCCAAACTAGTAGTGCTAAATCTCATGCAGGGTACCTTGACTTTCAGCAAGGTTTTCTGTCTTAGAATCAGCATCACATTAATTATATTTTCATAGCTTCTGTGTGTGGGAAGAATGAGACATATTTTTGTGATCGTTGGTGTTTCTAGAAAGATCTTTATAATATTTGTGACATTCATGTGCGAAAAACAATGCCTAGATACGGGGCTGTAAGTGGGAGGAGGGGTGTTGGAGTGAAAGACAGAAGTGTGAACATGGTGTTAAGCTTTTGGGCCTGATGTCTGATATGTGATAGTGACTATATGTACAAAGGCAGGATATTCCAGGTCAGGAAACCGCAGCACCTGATTTTACCTACTCCAGAGTTTTCTCAGGAATGAAGAAGGATTATCTCACCACTTAGTGAGTTCCCATGATCATACCCAGAACAGCAATTTTTATTTCCTTTTTCAAGATGGAGGGGTTATGATAAATTGCTGCCACTTGTCCAATTCATGTTCCGGACAGATAGGGAAAAACTTCTTTAACCAACAGCTATATCTGTGAATCATTCATGCGTGATGGATAACCATTGCCTAGAGTTGCAGTTCTTCCTAAAATGGTCAAGACATGACAATGTGTTCTGACTGTATCACTCTGGAAAATGAGAATCCTTGTGATTCTCGTGGCATATTTTATGTAGTCTGAGATGTCTAGCTACTACCATATTGGCCTCCAGCTGAGTAACTCATCTAACGGAATGATCTAAGATTCCGTGACTACTTCCAGTCATTTACATTTTGATCACAAAATACAGTGAGTCCAAGAATCCTAGATATCTTGATTTAGACTGTTCTCCACAGTGAACCGTCATCATTTCAATAAAAAACAAGAGTTAACAACTCTGGAAATCAGACTACATATTGGAGGAATATTTAGTTAGAAGTCCAAATTCTAACTAGAAGTGAGACAATTTTTTATTTTTTATTTTTGGTAGTAAACAACACTGGGAGGTATCTACAGATGTGGAGAGTCTCCATCATTGGAAGTCTTTAAATGAAGATGTTTTATTGAAATACGAACCGCAGCTGAAACAGACCAATAGTGTAAAAAGCATTGAATGAGAAAAGTCAAAACATTTTATCTAAGATGTTCTGGTGTATAACAGTAATGGTAACACCTGCTCATAAAGTCCTTGCTTAACCAGTGGCCATCTCTTTCAAATCTGAGTGTTTAATCTTTGTCAACAGAATTTGTCAGTGAAGGGGTCACAAGATTTCAAGGCAGACTTTAAATACATTTTTTTCTGCTTGACAGCAAAATTACTGTTGAGTGGATTGATGGTGATTCTTAATTCATGCTAGAGAGTTTTTTTGTTGGCATCTTTCCTCTGGTTTTAACAAGTAGTTATAAAATTTCTGTGTTTGGGAAGAGGATTGTCATTTAGAAGAAAACAGACTGGATAAGAAACTTGTAGGTGAAATGATCTTATTGTTTTAAGCAAATACTGTGAAAGCAGAGGGATTTGCAAACTCTGAGGGGAGGTCTGGGAATACACGTTGCTGTTTCTTATAAATACAACCGTGCATATGCCAGGTTAGCCTCATGGATTCTCCTTCACTGAGCATTGGCAGCAGGTGGCTGCTGTGCCCTTCAGGCTGCCTCCCTGCGCAATGCATTCATGCTCTATGTAGTATCACTGATATTTGAAGTGAAGTATGTATTTAAGCAAGATGTTGGGTCAGAGCTCTGGAGCGATGACTGCATTCTGTGAAGCAGAGCACTTTGAAATGTGCTGCTGTGCAGAATGCTAGTAGGAAGAGGGCCTTGGGGAGCACAGTAACCTTACAAGGAGTAAGATGTTACTGTTTGGCTGAAACCTCACTTCTGCAAAATGACTTATAGGAGGCTCAGAAGGGATCTTATCAGTGTGTATAAATATCTGAATGGAGGATGCAATGAAGATGGAGCCATGTTATTTTCAGTGGTGGTCAGTGCCAGGACAGAAGGCAATGTGTACAAATGGAAACGTAAGAGGTTCACTTTGAACACCAGGAAGAACTTCCATGCTGCGTGGTTTATGGAGCATTGACACAGGTTGCCCAGAGAGGCTGTGGAGTCTCCTCCTTGGACAGCTTCAGAAGCTGCCTGGACACGGCACCGGGCACTATGCTCTGAGTGGCCCTATCTGAGTAGGGGCTGGGCCAGATGGACCGAGAGGTCCCTGCCAATCTTAACCATCCTGTGACTCTGTAATACACCTGTGTGTCCTGCTGGGATGCAAGCAGGAGCAAAACTTCTGCCAGTTGTCCAAGTAGGATTAGACCACATTTAGACATGCTGTAACACTGAAAAGATGTTACCTTTTTCTAGTTCAGAGTTTTAATTGCTTTTCTTTCATCTTTTTTTTTAATTTGTGTTTTTTTGTGGTTCCCATTCATATTCCTTTCTCATTCATGTTCCTAATTCCATCTAAAGTGTCTATATGAGGCAGGGAAAGGAACAGACTTTCGGAAGTACTGAATTTGAAAACAAAAATAAAGTAAAAGGTAAACTTTTTTTTTGCTTTGATCTTTATTTTACTTTTTTTCCCACAAGCAGAACAAAACTCTTAGGCAATCACTGTATTTGGCATCCAGGTAACTCCCCCAACTTGTTGCTTTGGGACACAGATACAGTGATACTGTTGAGACTGTGTGCCTTTGGTTGTGGTATTTGGTTGGCACAAATTAAGCTTCAGTTGGGGAGTTCTAAAGATTGCTTTGTGCCTGAGTGAAATAACTGTTTGTGGCAGGTAATGCAAAAAAGGTTTGTGTTCAAGTAATAACCAGATGAAAACTGAAAGGAACGTGAGGATGATGCAGAAGCAGCTGTACTAAATGAAAATGCCTGCTGGGTAGCTTCTTCACACAAGGGAATGCAATGAGAATCATGACATGGGGAGACCGTCTGGAAAAGCAACATTCCTCCAAATGAGATTGCACGTCTCTTCTGGGCTTGCTGCTTCTCTGTATATTTGTTTCTAGCCTATTAAAAGTCTTATGGCAATGTGATGTTGGAAACCAGCTTTATCATATCTCATTGTTGAATCTTCTTTAAATGTTACTTCAAATTTAAAGATTTAGATTTTAAATTATTAACTTTTGGCATTTAATGTTTCACTTGAGTGTTTTTTTGTTTTTTAAAGGAAAAAGAGAAGGCATATGAGTGAATGACAGGTGAAAGCCAGTGATGCTGTGGAAGGAGGACTTAAGAGATTATAGGGGATGAGCATGCTAACATAAGTTTCAGAAATGTCTTCCTCAAGATCTGTACTTGCTTTGTGGTCTGCAGAGAACTTGTACTTTCTGCAGTGCTGCGTTTCAGTTTTGCTTAAACCCCACATATCAGAGCTCATGGGGAATGTTAAATTCAAAATAAAAAAATGTTCCTTTTGATTGCTCTTTACACTTAATGGGTGAACGAACACTGGAGGTCATCTTCTTATTCAGGTATGCATAAAGATACTTGAGTAACAATGAATACTCAAATATATTCACAGGTTGAAATCCCCGTCTACATCAGACTCTACTTTTAAACCTTCAGGTAGAAAACATGAAACTTTATAATTCATGTGTCAGCAATGCATCTGTGTCATGCATACAGTATAGCATACAGCCCATTTTCAAAGTTACAAGCAGAAGTAATGCTGGATAATATTTTTCCCATTTCTTATGTGCCATGTATCCACTGCAGGTTACTTTTAAAGCAATACTTAAAAAAAGATATAAAGAACTAAAAGGCTATTAAAAACCAAAACTGATAAGTTTTGCAGCTACGTAGGGTGGGATGTAGCTAGATTGATAAGAAATTTCCTGCCTTTTTTTGTCTGAATTGCATAGTGGTATGGTTAGTTGATAGCCTGCATTATGTTGCACATTTCATTTATTATTTGGGGTTTCTTCAAGGCACGACTTCATAAGTAATGAATAATGTGCATGCTATGTGCATGATATAAAAAAAAAGTATACATCTGTCTTTTGACTGTTCAAAAGGGTCTATATTACTGACAGCTTTAACATATGTGGTTGAGAGAGAGTGATGGCCCAAGTGTTGCGTGTTAAAGGATTATTTGTTTTTCCCAAAATATAATAATCTATGACACAAAAGCATTTATCTTAAAAAAGCAAGGTATTGACAGGAATATGCATTTATAAAGCAAGCAGTGGTGTTGTCTGTCAAATTTAGTTATTATATCTTTTATAGCCATCTGGTGTATCTAGTAAGATTACATAAATATGAGCACATAGCTGTTTGAGAAATATGTGTTTACAAAATGCCTGTGGTACTTATTAGCAGTAAGGTCTCAGGAAACGAAGATCTAATTGGAAGAATCTTGGCGGAAGTCATTTCCAGAAAATGTATTGGTCTTTGAAAACAGGTAACAAGAAAGTATCTAAGCAGCAGGATGTCTACAGATAGTCTGGCTTTTGGTCACCGGATTAAACAATTGTTTTTCCCTTTATATAAATAGCCAGCTACAAGACTCAAAGGCTAACATGTGAGGTGTAAACAAAGATCACTCTGTCTGGGATGTTTAATTAGGTGTGATTGTTCTGCTTGTACTGTATATAGTAACACATAATCATGGAGAATTTGTGTGGCTGTTCTTAGATTACTGACAGTTCTATAAAAGCCTGTTACTTCCATGCATTTCTAAAAGGGAGATTTGAATAATGTCCACTATGTTATCCTTGTGTAACTAGGGATGGGACTAGAGGGAATGGCCTCAAGTTGCACGAGGGGAGATTCAGGTTTGATGTTAGGAAATACTACATCTCTAAAAGAGTGGTCAGGTGCTGGAATGGGCTGTCCAGGGAGGTGGTGGAGTCACCAACCCTGGAGGTGTTCAAGGAACATTTAGACGTTGTATTGAGGGACATGGTTTAATGAGAACCATTGGTGATAGGTGGACGGTTGGACTGGATGATCTTGTAAGTCTCTTCCAACCTTGGTGATGCTATGATTCTATGATCGCAGTATATATTGCACCTAGTTGAACTTTGATGCTGTTTTAATGAGAAGTAATAAGCAGCAGCTGAAGATAAATTACTTTCATTATGATCTAGCATTTAAAAACTATAACATTTTACTTCTCTTGCTAGAAATATGATAGTATTAACCAGAAACAGAGAAGAGCTCACTTCAATAAGATAATTTTGATATTCATGTCTTAGTTTCAAAAAACTCTTGTAGGAACACATCCTGTCATGTGAGAAGCCTTGTCCTTTTCTATCACTGAAGATATTTCAAATAAAAACTTTCATTTTGGATATTGCTGTTGAGACTCAATAGCTGTTGGTTGTCATTGTGAATTTACCAGTTAGCATATTAATGACTGTTTATGTCACTGTAGATTGAATGTGACAAGCAGATTTTTCAAGAAATCTCGTATGTAGCTCAGATTTTAGCCTACTTCTTAATCCTGATGATTGTATTCTGCATTCGTAAATTCCTCTGACATATTTCTGTTGTACCTCTGAACTTGGTTTTAAAATAAAATTAATATAGTAATAATAATAATAAAAACCCATGTAATGCACCCCCCCTTTGCCCCTCCAACCTTGAGGAAATATACTGTTAAAATCTGCGGTGTTCTATCTTTGAGATATATGAGGAATACTCTGAAAGTAGTGCTTCCTACTTTATTATGTTGACTCATGATATCAGAAGCAGATGTTGGCAGTATGGAAGTAGATGTTGGCCCTTCCCACCAATATTCCATTACATTTTGTTGCCTTGTGACAGATGGCAGCAGAGGGGCTGTTTGACAAAATGGTTTCTGACATGGAAGTGCATATGAATCAAAAGTGTGTCATTCAATTCCTCTTTGTGGATAAAATTGCATCTGCAGACGTCTGTTGACGCTTGCTGAGTATTTGTGGAGATGAAACAGTGGATGTGAGCACAGTGAGACAGTGAATGATGCATTTCAGCTGTGGCAACAGCAACCGTAGGTCACCTTTCCTGGTGTAGATTTTTATGAGTGCAGCATGCATGCTTTTTTTCTTTGCTGGTGAAAATGCATATGTAATGGTGGTGATTGTGATGAAAAATATTTTGTAGCTGAGAATTTGCTCTGTCACATAGTTTTATTGTGCTCTTTGTATCTGTTGTAGCTTCCTTGGAAATAAATAGGAGGCATAACTTTCAGAGCAACCTACATACTATATATATCCAGTATTTACTATATATGTAGCCAAAGCTATACTTTGACTTTCCTTAAAGAGATTTTTCTACATATGTAAGGAACACTTTCAATTCAAGGTGAAAACAACTCTATAAATAGAGTTGACAGTTTGGGGCATTTGCAAGCTTAACCTTTGAGAGACATCCAAATCTTTTACTCTTACTTCATTTGTTGACTTTTGGCTTCTGTTTTTCCCACTTGAGGAATCTGTTCATTATGATCCATCTGTCATCAGTTTGGAAAAATAAAATGTCTTGACTGATAAGAGTCAGTGGTGTGTCACATCCCTCGTTGTGTCTAACATGCCTGTTTACTCTGAGACCTGCCACTGTGTTTGGGAACACAACTACCTTTTGCTTCCTGAGTTGCTTGTCTTTTTTGGGATATGTTCATAAAGCTATCAGCTTTTTAGACTCAAGGTCACACTGCTGATGTAGTAATACTAGTTTTAGTTTCCCTTGAGCAGTGATATTAAAGAACTTTGCAAATAAAATTATACCTCATGCTGTTCCTTGTCATTTAAAATACATTTGGAGGCAAGTCAACAAATCGGGATAAAAAATTATTTTTTTCCCCACAACATTTATGTTGATTTTTAATTATGAGATGTAGTTTATGAAACTGGGATTAGAACAGCTTTTTCCAGTATTAGCAGGACAGCTCTTTTAATCACGAACTCCGAAAATGCATTTTGTTTTTCCACTTATGTCCAATGAAGTATTTTGTGTGTGCCACAAAGGACTGTTTGCAGAGCAGCCACTCTCTGCAGAGCATGCTTATCGTCAAGGCTGCAAGAGTTGCAATCTTTCTTCCAACTGCTAGGACACTGGGAGCTTTCTGCAGATGGCATGCCAGTAAACCCTTCAGCTATGCACACTTGATCTTGACTTCTTCCCAGACCAAGCCACAGTATTCGTATTAGTTATGTATTAGTTTTTGTGACTATTCCACTATCTCTGTTTGAGTAACTAAGATGAATTCAATGGGAGAGAAGCAAAGGGACCATATGGTGAAAGACAACTAAATTATATAAGGCGTGGCCTACCATCTTTGTGAAAATGACTGTTGCCACTGAGATAACTTTTGTGCTTCTCTATATGACGATGCCTCATCTTTCAATAACTTTTAGGAAGGATATGTCAGAAAATGTCTGATGACTTTGACTGGAACACTCCCTTTATGGAAGATCATGAAAATCTTGCTTTTGCTCTTGAGCTAAAATTGTAGAGAGTGAGGGAAATAGTGTCAGATATTTGGCATAAAGGAGACAAAAGGGCTTGCTAGAAGTAGTAGTTCTCCTTTTAACTGGAAATTTGAATTAGTTTGGGGGCAGAAAACCACCACCACCAGATCTTTAGAATCTGAAATAATGTTTTTTTTACAGAGCATTTTTTTCTGGGTCTTCAGTTGATTTGCTTCCTCAGAGAATTGCTCAGTGACAACATGAAGCATATGCTGACACAATTTATAACAGCGCATGAAAAGTTGAGAGTTTAGCAAATGAATGAAAAAAATCAGTTCAAAGAAGAGGCAGGGAAACAGGAAAAAATGAGGGAAGTCCTAAGCAGAAACATGAACACTTAATGTGAAGATTAAGGTTTTTAATAGCAATTTTCCTTTTTCTACAATAATACCTTAAAAATGTACTCTGAAAGTTCTCACTTGCATGTTTCACTTCTGTATTTTTGATTTTATTGTTCTGTGTTTATTTGGTTTCTGGAGCAGCATACTAAAACCAGCAATTCATCTGGATTGTTTGGATGGAAATTTTGGGTTGTTTGTAAGAAGTATTTAAACATTTCCGTGGACAGGATCCTTAGTGCAACTTCAGGTTCATGTTTCTTGATTCAAGCACTCCAGCTAGACATTTCCCCCTTTTTGTCCATATTTGGATAACATACCTATGGTCAATCAAAATGAATGTAACACACACAGAGAAATAAAGTAAAATCTCCATACTACAGATTGCATTAGGTCACAGAAATTTAAACTGCTTACCAAATGCAGAGTTTTTAGAAAATGAAAATTACTGTATACAGAAGAAGTTAAGAAAAAACAGTCTCATGTCACTTACTTAAGATTGTATTATCATGTGAAATACAACAAACAAAATCCCCTTCAAACATACTGAAATGTACAAATGGTTTAGAAAGAAGAAGAGACTATTCTGTTGCTGTGAAGCTGCTTATTAAATCAAACTAGAGAATTGCCACAAAGCAGAAATTAGAAATGTATTTCCATATTTTGGACGTGTTTTTCTTTTCAAAGTGCTATCATTTTCCTCAATGTTTGCAAGCCTAGGGTATCTTTGAAAGTAAATTGAAACTGATGAATCTAGCCAAACATTTGTGCACCATCAGGAAATAAGACAGACATAAATTATCATATACTCATTAAGTAAATTAAATATGACACCTTTAGGGCTGTGACTTGAAAGTGCTATAATGCAAATGAGGATTTGTTAGTGGGAGAAAACCAAAAAATGCTCTATGTAGAAGTGAAGTAACCCTGTCACCAGGTATTAAAGGTAGGTGACTTCCAGAATTCTATTAGAAGTCTATCCAAGTCTCTTCAGACATAAAAACAGTGTGAAAGTCATGTTCTACCTAATAGGAAAGTAAGCACAAATACTACTCCAAATTTCTGTTTAGATAAACTTTTATCATGGTTTCAACTTGTTTGCTGAACTGTCCCACCAAAAGTGCCTGTTACCACAAAAGTGTTGGCCAAAGCTCTTGTAGCAATAATGCAAATGTAATTGCAGTTTCACAAACTCTGAAGAGATTTATCTCTGGGATGTAATAACGCAAAAACAAAAACAACCTTTAGGTATGAGGGGAAAAAAAAAAAGCTTGAAGAGGAGACAAAACGGCTTCTTCCTTTCCTGTAAAACATTCATTCTTTTATCCAGATGCTCCAATTATACTGTTAGTCTATTGTTCTCTATAATTGTCTCTTGAAATCAATTTTAAATTTTACGTTGCTTAACAAACAAACAATGACAATAAAAGGTAAGTTTCTGGAGTTAAGCTTGCAAAGACAAGTGTCAGAATGCTATCTAGTAGAGAAATAAATGTTGCATTTATTGCTCTCAACTTGTAATGTCCCAGTACTTCCCAGAGAAGACTACTGTGATTTGTTTGTTTGCTTTCTAATGTATAGGGCAATATCTACAAGAACAAGATGGAAAAGAAATTCATTTTGCTGAAAATTATTACCTTAGGACATCATTTCACTGAGCATGAAAGTACCCTAGAAAAAACAAAATTAATACTGACTTAGTTTAAGAACCTAAATATATGAGCATGGTTCTGCACCTAATCTTGTCTTCCTAGCTGAGATTTTACTCACTTGATTGGCATGAAAATAGTGTCTGCATACTTTTGAGGTCTCGGGTGTAGTATTCTTTGGATTTACAAGTAAGTTCTATTTCACCTGGAGTTTTAATACGTGCTCAAAAGTATTTTGCACTTAGTATATGCATTTAAAAGCACAACTGCTCATTATAGTGAATGGGTTATAAAATCCAGCCCTTGCAACTGTAGGCAGTCAAATCAAATCACATAATCCCTTTCATAAATACTCTGCATGCGGGGAAGTGCAAATTTGTGAAGGATAGTTACATGAGGGGAGCAATTAACTGCAAGTACAACCAATTGTCCTATGGAGCTGACAACAAAATCAGTTATCAAAATTTGGATATTTTCCTTCATGTGTCATATTAATGTGTCAGAATTTTCAAGCAAGGTCACTGCTGTCAATTAAGGAATTATGATAACATGTTCTGTAAGAGGAACTCTGGATGTTTTCTGAGTTATTTTTTATGGTTTTCTGCTTCCTTTTTTTAAATGCCTCTCTTGATATGCTGTCTACTACTTGAAATATTTGTTCAGTGAAGGACCAACTACAAAATGAACACTGGAACCCACCATTATATCTGGCAGGAATCTGAATAATTAAGACATGCATAAACAGAGATGTCATCCTTTGTGGAGTCACCAACAGCCTTTTAAAACATACTCTTGTGCCTGAGAATTAAGAAGTGTAGCTCCTCTCTCCCTGAGTTGCTGTTAAAATAATTAACTTTAGGTTCCGTAAAGCATAAAGGATTTTGAAAAGCCACAGGAGTCTATTAGCTTGTATTATTTTAAAATTATTTTCTATTTCAGTTTGGAATGGAGGTTCTATATGTTATTTAATAAGGCATGATGCTTTCTTTTTTTAATATATAGTGACAGTGTATGGGAAGCTGAACTGGCAGGTCCCTGAGAACTGACAGTGTAAGTGAAGATGATTAGAATTATGCTGCAACCTTGTGTCAGTGAAAATAAGATACACTGAAAATCAGTTTCTAAGGGACATAATTAGCGTAAAATAATAATAATAAAAATCTCATTTTGGAATGCAAATTTGTCTTGCAATAAAAATTGCATTTAATTACAGACTAAAGAATTTTGTAAAATTGTTGCATTGTTTTTTTGTTCGTTTTTTTTTTCCCCAAAGTATAAATATGTAGTAGACTTTTCTGTCTCTCCATGCTAAGTGTTTACAATGTTCATAACCTAGAGATTGCTTGGAACTTAATGAACTCGTCATAACTGAAAATTTTGTTTTCTATTATGTGTGCAACGGAAAACCCAGTTATCAGAAATTACAGGCATCTTGCAAGGTTGGTATGGATTTGATCTCCTACTGTAAAGTACAGATATTGATGCCCATAAAAGTTCTCTGTTCTTTAGGTCTTTTCATGTTGATTTTGTATATTGCAAATAAATCACGCTTGTTTGACTGTACCTCAGCAAATATAAACTTTGCTGCTAGTATGGTCAAGTATAGCCAAGTTAATAAAACATTATGAAAATATGAATCTATAGGATGGGAATGCACAGTTCATAAGCTACAGCTGCTTTCATTTCAAAACATGGCCTCAATAGAAGGTAGTCTAGCCATTACCTTTTAAAGTACAGATCTAAGATGTTTAATGTAACTAAGGGACAGCAGGGTTTGTGCATGTTAGATTTTAGATACATTTGCACATTTCTCAAGAGAAAGGTTATACAGCAGTGTACAGTACCTGTGCCAGTAAGAGTCTACGATGATGTCTGTCTCTTCATTAATCAAATTCTTTTTGATAATTTACCCTCTTTAGAGACACTGAAATATGAAGCTCTTCTCAGTATCTGCTTAAAACTATTCCACAGCACTTCCAAAACAGTTGATGTGGATTAATAATGACTCTGCAGTGTCTGGAACCATAACAACTTGATGTGTTATCTTTTTTTCTGCTTCTCAAGGCAAAGATCTAGCTGAATCTCACTTTCATCCTTTCATCCCCACACCCCTCTTCTCACCCCATATTTACATTACTGAAAAGCAACATGGTGGAAGGGGACTGAGGAGTGGGAAAATGACATTAACTAAAGAGAAGGAATATCCTTTTTTTTTTTATTTTGAACTTTTAACCAAGTATCAATATCATGCTGCCTTTACTTAGTAATAGTGATATTAATATTCATCACTGCATTGCTTTAAATTTGCAGATAAAATGAATTGGCCAGCAGAGACCAAAAACACCCCACAAGTACTGTTTTGCATTTCTTATTTCAATTACAGATTTGAAGAAGGCACTGACTGGCATTGCATAGAGAAGGGGTTTTGAATGTGAATTGCACATATAGCTAATGGAAATTTTTGATGAATTTTTAAACACAACAATTACTGCCTGAGCAATGAATGATGGAACAATAGTAATTAGACAACACCCTATTCTCTCATTCACTGGTAACAACCGTCTGGTACCAAAAGATTTTTTGTAAAACTTGTGAAGACCAAAGACACTTATTACATGGGAGTAATTAACTTATTGGTTCACGAGGCAGAAACAGATTCTGAGTAATTTCTGCTACAGGAAGAAAAAACTAAAAAAATAGAAGGGCTAACAAATGCTGATAAGTAACATTACCTACATTGCCATCTTCTTATTCAAATATGTGTTTTTATTGACCGCTCCCAAAGCTTCCTCAGCTGTCCTGTGAATCTTCAGACTCTGAACACTCTCTGGTGAAGTCCTCACCAGAAGACACTTATCTACTTTGGCTTTCCAGAAATATAGTGAGTCCAAACCCAACACTTCCACATCCTGTAGCTCTAGGGGTATCCTGGAGATATTCCACCCTTTTCTTCTTTTCCCTTCCCTTTCTTTCCTATTCCATTTCCACATATGAGAATGTATTATATATTCAGAATGAAATTATATTGATTGTTTTTAGGATTGGAATTTGGTCTATGGAACTCTGTATTTTTAGGCAGTGTTTTTGCTTTAACTCATCTGTCCCTGCTTGAGGGACAGAATACATCAGCATCTCATGCTCCCAATAAATACTGCCATTTTGAAAAAACACTACTGGTATTTGAAGGCATTTTTTTGCTGGAGAAGTACAGGAAAATGCATCTGATACAAATAGCGTGTGAGTGAAAAATTGAGCTGCCTATTTGACATCAATTCCCCAGATGGATACTATGCCTGTCAATTAAATTTGGATTAATCCATTGAAATGAATGTGGAATGGGAAGAGATAGAGGAGCTGTTCAGCAAAAACCATGGCACTTGTTCTGTTTTGTTTGCACATTGGTGATTAGCCAGGCATTTTCTGTTCACTTCTATTCCCACTGAAAATCTCTCTTTCAAAATCTGAAAATGCAGACTTCCCATAATATCTTCTAATTTAAAACTAGTGATGTGTAAGACAAAACTCCTTCTAAACTTTGTATTGATTCTGTGTTGTTCTTGAATAAGTCCAAACAGTGCCAAAAAAGAATCCGCTGGATTATTTGGCCAGGAATATGCAGGGCTATAGAAATCACAACAGTCCGAAGGTTTGAGGTTAGTTACAATGATGTAAGCTGACTGCAAAAACAGGTGCCTAAGTACTATATTTTGTCTTATCAAGAGAATGAATGTTTTTAAGGAAAATAACTCTCCTTTCTTAAAAGCAGTGAATCCAGTACTGTCCTGAGTGTGCACATACTGAGAGTTAAAGAGTAAATTTAGAGTTTCATTCCTTTCTATTCATGGATGATGGAAAAGGGCAGCAACAAATATTTAGGTTCAGTTTCTGGAAAAATAATGACCTCATGCTTTAGATTATCCAGTGGCTTTAATCAGAGAATCGCTTGATAACCACATTGATCATTAGATCAGACAGAGCTTGCATGTGTGCATGTATACTGCTTTCGGTAGTGGCATGAAGGTGGTAGCAGTTGAGTAGCATATCCTGCTAGGTTAAAGTGAATTTGCCCATTAAAGCCATTAATAAATAAAGGTTCATGATGATTGATGAAGCTGGACATTTTCTTACACCATATGGCTATAGATTTCCAGGTATTTTGATGATTGTCTTTTTGAACAGTTGAGATTAACTTCAACAGAACTGTACAAATCATGGTGGGATGATATAGGATAAGCAGAAAAAATGTGGGACAAGAGGAGCACAAGAGCTAAGCATGCAGTCAGCTGTGATAAAATATTTGATTAAATCAGAAAATGCTATTTCAATGGCTGAAAATTCATGTCTTGGCTATAAAGAAAGTTGATCATGTTGCCTGGAGTTCATGCTAATTAGAAAATCTTAATAGTTCTTTCTTTTACATTAATAATCATCTGGAAGATCAGTGACTTCAGTCTCTGATGCGAATGAAACTAGTCCGCCCAGCAATGCTTAACCCTTTTAACAGAATATGGATTATTTTTATGGATGCCACAGTTTCAAACTGTTATGCATACAGCATAGCTAGAAGCCAGATTCCATTTCTTCAGCTCTTTTAATTGCCTGTGTGATCTGTCTGCATTCTCTCTTGCTAGTTGTGAGTACTGTGTCAGAGCAGGCCATTATTCTGGTTCTAAAATCTGAGTTTGTTGCGAAATACCACAGAGCTCTATGATTTAGTACTCATGCCAGTGCTCTAGGGAAAACAAACAAATAAGCAAAACCAATACAGGAAAAAAGATTGGTAGAAAACCTTAGGCCTGATAGATAAGCGCCTGCATTAATTGACTTCTCTAATCGTAACAACAGACAGGACTTTCTGCTGCAAGTATCAATCATCTTTGCCTTTTAAAACAGAGAGAGTAAGACTGATAATGATACACTGAGCTCTTAGGCTAATCTCACAGTAAACTTTTAAAAGGCCATAAAAATGTTAAAATTCATTGACCCTTACTCAAACAATGACAATGTGAACCAATAACCCAGTGCATCCTATCTTATCCTATTTAAAAAAAATGGACTCTCCTGCAAGCTTATGAGTTTCAAAGTGGTTATTTTCAGCATGTTTTTGCTTGTTTGTTTTTTTTTGTTGTTTTTTGCAAAACAGAAAACATGCAATTACTGCACAGTGATAGAAGGTTTGAAGTTCAGTGAATATAATAAAACAATGAGGAAATCAGCAACAAACTTGGCTCAGCTCTGCTTGCTTTATTCTCTTCCCAGCCGTATATATGTATTCTTACTTTGTTCCTCTGCTCTGTCTATTTATACCATTAGCAACTGTAAAATGGAGAGCAAACTTCAGTCATTCCAAACTCCCCTTGCTAACTTACCATACAGCTTTTTGCTTTTGTGTGGAGCTTTGGAAATATAGGCTCTGCTGCTCAGACTGATTGAAGAGTTTTCTGTGTCTGCAAATCACAGTCTCGTTCCAGGTGAGACAGAGTACCCATGCTCAGAGCTTGGGGAATGCTCACAGATAAGCTTTCTTTTTACAAGATTACACTTGGCAGTTAGATAGATACTACTGGATATCAATCTCAAGGTCATTCAGAACTAGCGATTTACAAAGGCTGTTATAAAAGTAATGCCTCTTATTTTACTATATTGACCTGCCGTGTAAGAAGTGGATGTTGGTGGTATGGCAGTAGAGGTTAAACCTTCCTGCCAACATTCCATTTCATGTTGTTGCTGTATGACAGATGGCAGCAGAGGAGCAGTCTGACAAAGTGGCATCTGACATGGATGTGTATGAAGCAAAGATGTGAAACTGAATTCCTCCATGCGGAAGAAATGGCACCCATTGACATTCATTAATGCTTGCTGAATGTTTATGGAGACCAAATGGTGGATGTGAGCACAGTGAGGCAGTGTGTAGTCTGTTTCAGCCATGGTGACAGCTATGTGAAATTCAGGCCACATTCCAAACAAGCATGCACAGCTGTCACATCACAAAATGAAGAGCATTTTGATCGCCTCATACACCCAAACGAGCAGAATGGTGGTGACTATGTTGAGAAATCATATTTTGCTACTGAGAATTTGCTCTATCAAATAGTGTTATTGTGCTTTTTATATGGTTTCAGCTTTCATGAAAATAAATAGGAGGCATCACTTTCAGAGCAACCTGTATGCACCTTACAGTAGTCATGAGAGCTATTATTATACTTGCTTTGTTAGTAAAATGTAATACAGGAATTGCGAGTCATTCCTTAACAGAATATTGGTACAAAGTCTGTGCATCAACTAATATATCAGCCAGTATTTAAGTGAGTACTGTGTTCAGTTCTGGGCTCCCCAGTACAAAAAAGACAGGGATCTCTTAGAAAGAGTCCAGCGGAGGGCCACAAAGATGGTGAAGGGCCTGGAGCATCTCCCCTATGAAGAAAGGCTAAGTGAACCGGGTCTGTTTAGCCTTGAGAAAAGAAGACTGAGAGGGGACCTGATCCAGGTCTATAAGTATCTCAGGTGTGGGGGGCAAAGTGGCAAGGCCAGATTCTTTTCAGCAGTGTGTGGAGACAGGACAAGGGGAAATGGCCAGAAACTGGAGCATAGGAAGTTCAGCACAAGTATGCGCAAGAACTTCTTTACGGTGAGGGTGACAGAGCACTGGAACAGGCTGCCCAGGGAGGTTGTGGAGTCTCCTTCTCTGGAGATATTCAAGACCCGCCTGGACACCTACCTGTGTGACCTGGTGTAGGGAACCTGCTTTGGCAGGGGGATTGGACTCGATGATCTCTGGAGGTCCCTTCAAACCCCTACGATTCTGTGATTCTGTGATTCTGTGAGTACTAGTTCTGTCCCACTTTCAATGTAGGGTGTATTTCTTACCAGAGAGACCAAAGATTAAATTTTCAGAAACATTTACTGGCTTTATGTATCAACACGGAACTAAGTCTGGCTTTATTTTCAGTATTACTGAGTATCCAGATTTCTCTGCATTTGGTAGAAGCAACAAGCATTTTGGCACAAGAGATATCAAATTGAAATATTATTATGCCAACAAATTACTATCCTGAGACAATCTACAAATATAATCTTAAACACATCCTTTTCTTGTCTTCTTTAAAGCAGTGTTTAAATGAGGGAAATCTTGTTCACTATTAAAATGAAAGTGTTTTTTCCTTCTAAAGAATAGGCATCTACAGCACAATACACCTTTTTTTGCTAATGAAAAAAACGTCTGTTGTACTTGGTATGTGGAATAGGAGGGAAATGTCTGCCTCATGCAATTGCTTATTTGCATTTGTTTCACAGTGAAATTGTGGGGAGAGACTACTACTGAGACAGCCAGTGTTATTTAAGCTGTTTTAAATGTCTATTTGTCTTTAATGGAAGGGAAAGAATGAATGCATTGTATTAGAATACAGTAGTAGAATTGAATAGTTTTTCCATGGCACTTTAGATAACAAGAAAACTGCAATGGCAGTTGAATATGTGTGGCAACAGGCCAGACTGGAGAACCGTGAGCAAAATATGTTTCTGGGTAGACATAATAAAGAAACCAAATAGCAACAATACCAGGTTTATCCATTACACAGCAGAGTGCTTTCTATTTCTGTGTGTACCGTCTGTGTTCACACAGCACTAGTGATCTGAGCATGAATGTCATTCCTGTAACCGAGGATGCAGTCTGAGGTCAGGAACTGTAGGATGGTTTAGAAGGAAGAACCAGCAGTTTAGTGAGGCTTGAATGGCTCAAGTTGCAGTCTGCAACAAGTTTTCTTTGTGATCTGAGACAATCTTGGATTGTTTGGATTTTTTTTCTTTTTAAGGATTTAAAAAAAAAAAAAAAAAAAAGTGGTATTTTCTACTCAAAATAGATAATCAAAATCATTGTCATTTTACATTGTGATCAGGCAGGATGAGTTGGTGTTTTCTAAACCATGCTGATCATAGGCAGGCCATTCCTCATCATTCAACTATTGCAGCCTCAAAAATGCCTGCAGTGATATTTGGGACTTTCTATCTACAGAAAAGCATTGGTTATGCCTCATAAGGTGTGGTCATTCAATAGCAAAATAATTAGATTTAATTGTGATCCATTTTTCTAGGCTATGTTCAGAGGAAGGTCTGTTTTTATCCATACTGCATGGTTAAACAGTAGTCATACTTTAAACAACAGGGGCTGGGAGGTAGAACAGTGAATATGCTCTTCAATTGAAAATGGAAGAAAAAGCTAGATTATCTGAATCTAAACAGAGATTGTAGAAGTTTGAATGAAGCATTGTGAAGAAGGTCTGTTTGCTCATGACTTATATTATGAAATTCTTAAGAACTAATAGTTAGCAGGACCTAGTTTTACCTAATGATAAAACAATCTGCCATAGCAGTTTAAGGTGTAAAATACTTCAGAATCTGCTGAAGTAGTATGAATGTTGATGTTTGCTACTTGGATTTGATTTTTATATTTCAGAAACCTACAGAGTGCAATATATACTCTTTTTGTGTCTCTCTTTTGAAAATACTGATTCGAACTGTCATCCTGTATGATGCATGATAATTGGATTCAGATATCAATGCATTGATATCAATGCAAGATATCAAAATGTCAGTCTTATTTTCATGTTCTTTCTAGAATGGCTGCCTCTTATGCCAAACAGGTATTTGTGTTGCAAAAGCAAACCACCACACAACCAAACCAGTAAATCTTTCATTCTTTAGGTGGCATGCATCTGAAGTAAAACTGAGAATAACAGAAAAATTATTTATGTTAACTCTGCAGTTTCCTTTAGCATTTTATAACCCTTAGTTTGATTGGTGGTACTTTACTGCCTTTATACATTTTACTGAACTATTCACTAATAATGTGTTACAGTTTCATAAGAAGGGTTTCCAAGTCTTTAATGATTTGGCAACGTGACGCGAAGTGTTTAGCCTTAGACTGCATGGCTAAATAAAATATACAAAAAGTAAATCCTGCTTGTAAGGATTCTGTACTAAAATCCTCAGATTTGTATTTTTAAAAGAACTATATTTACTTTAAGAAAATGAGGAAAGAAGATCTGCTAACAGAGGAGATAGAGTCCAGTGCAGTAAATTTGATACTTCTTGTAGTATTTTGATAAAAATAATATTATATGTATATCATCAACATGACTTCAAATACTGTAGACTGTTATCTAAATATAATTTCAATCCAGTAGACCTCATATGACCTTGAAAGAAGCCCAACTTTTAATGATGTTATAAAACCAGTTACCTTTTTCATTTGTTTCTGTCATTTAAGAAAAAAGTCAACAGGCTGAATATCTTATCTGGTAGTCAAGAAACAAAGAAAAGGTCAAAAGGTTATACTCTAGGTTTAGATGACTTACTGCAGGCATTATCCCTCTTGCGAACTTGAAATAGAAGGTGTACACCCCTATCCTGCCTGTAATAAGCAGACTCTCCATCTTGTGCAGCTACTGATTTAGAGATTAAAAATAACTAATAAGACAGACCCCTGGGGGACACCACTTGTCACCAGCCTCCACCTGGACAATGTGCCATTCAACACAACACTCTGTCTACGGCCTTCCAGTCAATTCCACATCCGCTCCTCAAATCCGTATCTCTCCAATGTAGAAATAAGGGTGTGGTGGGGGACCATGCCAAAAGCCTTACGCAAGTCCAGATAGAAAAGAATACACAGCAAATATATGGAAGGTAGAATGTATATTGTTTTAGCTGTTACAATATTGTCCAATACATAGTATTGGAACATTACTGATTATTCTCATTATTCTATTTTCTAATAATTATTTTTTTCAGATGCAAGAAGAGATTGTTTAAATATTTAAATGTTAAATGTTAGTTACTACTTTTCTAACTTTTTTAAGTCAGAATTTTAAGTTGAACATTCTCTATTTCAAAGTTAATTTCTTTCTTCTGTTAAGCTGCAAAATCAACTGTAAAGGACTATAATAAAGATATAAATGAAATTTAAAAAAATAAATCTCCATAGCCAAAGCAATAGACAGAGAAGTTTTAGAAAGGTCAGGAATGCCTTGTTAATAAAATGATAATTATGTTTCTATTTTATGATTATTATTAGCGCTTGTTAAATAACAAATTTTTCTGGATGCGATTTAAAAAAATAAGTTTGCATTCAGATCGATCGGAAAACTTCCAAATTGAAAGGAAGTAAAAACTGATCAAATGTTCTTATATGAAGATACTTCTTCATCATGTTGTTTGATTCTGTGATGTTCTGCACAGTTTCAGTATACTTACAGGCTTTTCTTCCTCATTTACACTGGTCAGATTGTTGTATTTTTTAGTGTCAAAAAAAAAAAAAAAAAAGCCAAGTTTTCAAAAAATACATTTATACTCCCGCTAGACATCTTCTATATATCTCCTTGTTATTATTAGACTTGCTGGAGCACACGAGTTCTTTAGTTATCTTGCAGTTTCACTTTTTTTTTTCACAGACGGGGTACTTGGTTAGAGGTAAAAGTAATGGAGGGTGCAGAAACAATTAACTTATTTGCATCAGATTACATCTGGGTAGCTGACTGGGAGTGTTCTCTAAGTTTCTTCCTTCTTACATTTCCGTTTTATAGAGTGAAAAATCAAGGCCTTTATTATTTCTACTATTTTGTTGTTGTTGTTGAAGCCCTTTTGATACAGATCAGTGCGTCTGAATGTCCTTTTATTTTTAATGGTGTGGCAACATTAGATACTGACAGCTGGAATCCTTAATTGGGCTGATGAAAGGAAAGTAATGGCTATTTGCAATCACTCATTCCATCTGACCTTGTATTTAATACAAAAGGGTGAATGTTCATTTTTATTAGAAATCTTGAAGAAGCTGAGAATGCAAGGTAGTTAGAAGCGTGATCCTTCTTCAAGACACAAGGAATATGTATTTCTCAGATTTCAATTGAAATTTTCTTTTGAAAAACTAAGGCAGTTACATCTTGCTTTGATTGTGGTGACTATCCATAACACTGTGTTATAGATGCATATCCTTGACTTTTTTGACTCCATAAAATATTATAACAAAAATTAAGAGAAGATCATGAAGTTTTCCTTATCATGTATAGTAACTGATAATGATACCTTCAGCATTTCATCATTAGGATTTTGGCCAATAAGTTGACCAACACTGCATCTTAAAAATGAGATTTTCAGATTTTCAAAGCTTTTTGAAATTTTCTTTATTTTTTTTTAATTTTTATTTTTCCTCTTGATTAAGTTAAGATACAAACATTCCAGCATCACTGTGAGCTGTGTACTTCTAATCCCTTCTAATACTGCTCTTAAAGAGGAGGTTTATTTTATGACCATTGGAGATTAGCAGTTAATATTGCTGAGACATCAGATCATACAATTGTAATTTACACGGCTGCAGCATCCCTCTTTCTTCTTCATTATTTAACTTCTGTATGTTGACTGCACATTTCATATTATTCTTTCTGTAGTAAAGTGTATGTAGTAGACTTAACAATACCAAACTTAACATTTAAAATCTTAATGTTTTAAGATTCTGGTGCTATTTTCATACCTTATTTATATTTTATAGAATAAACGGTTGGATTTATTCTAGTGATACATAGAGCCAGTTCTCATTATAATTTAATGCTTGTGACAGTACAGCAATTCATAGGTGCATGAACATTTAATTCAGGACAAACTTTCCTTTTCTTTTCTTAAATAAAAGCACTGTGTTCAAATGCTGATTGTAGCTGAAAATACTATGTCCCTTCTTTCAGTGGGAGTAGAGTTAAGAAGGGTCTAATGTGAAGGCATGTGAAGACAACGTGAAGAATGTGAAGGCAAAGCCTGCACTGTAGAGATAAAAATCCAGACTTCTGGAACTGATAAGAATATTCCTAGGAATATTTAAAAAACATTTTTATGGAATATTTTCAGGAAGTTTTATATTGTGCTCCTAGAAGTAGAGAGAGAAGCTCTTCATCATGCTAAATATTAAAACTGTAAAATAAGTCTCTAGAATTGTAGATGTCATGAATATAATCTTTATATCATAATCGAATGCTAGTTAGTTGCTTCCAAAGTGATCCCTCCTATTTATTTCCATGGAAACTACAATAGATATAAAGAGCACAATAACACTGTTTGATTGAGCAAATTCTCAGCAGCAAAATACTATTTTTCAGCATAATCACCACCGTTAGCTATACATTTTCACCAGCTATGAACATGTGCCTGCATGCAGTGCCCATAAAAATCTGCACCAGTGAAGGTGACCCACTGTCACTGTTGTCACCATTTAAACTCACTACCCACCACACCACTGTGCTCACATCCACTAGGTGGTCTCCATAAACATTTAGCAAGTGTCAATAAATGTCTGTGGGTGCTATTTTTTCCTCATGGAGGGATTCACTTCCACACTTTTACTTCACATGCACTTCCATGCAGACACCATTGTGTCCCATTGCCCCTCTGCTACAGCATGTAATGGAATATTGGTGGAAAGGCTCAACTTCTACTGCCATACCACCATCCACCTTTGTAATCATGGGCCAAGGTAATAAGTTATGAGGTGTTACTTTTGGAGCAGCCCTTGTATTCTTATATCTGTAATATTATTTTTTCCATTCATTACAATGAATAGCTGTTGTTTCTTTTTTTTATATTACTGTTTGCTTGGTCAATGCAAAATGAAAGTGATTAGCTCTCAGTAGAGTTTTTCACTCATTTAGAGACTTATGACGAACTACAGTAGCCAGAAATAGCTGGAGTAGTCTTGAAAATTAAAGGGATTTTTCAACACATTGGAAAAAAAGGTATTTTTGATAGCATGTTCTCTTTAATATCTATTTCCTCAGTTGAGATACACAATGTCATAGATTGAATGTCATAGAATGGCCTGGGTTGAAAAGAACCTCAAAGATCTCCCTGCTGTGGGCAGGCTAGCCAACCACTGGAGGTGTGTTGCCTTATATCACCCCTAGGATGTACACCACAACTTCTCAGACAGAAAGAGAGTCTTATATGTTCCTAGAACCACCGACTTTCGATGAGCTCTAGTAATCTTATGCTCAGCTCCACAGATGCATGGCTCAGCAGCTTCACTGCCAGCCTCTGACACACTGGGACAACCAGCTCTCCTTAGATCATTCCCAGAGTTCCTTATAAAATTCTTCCCATGCAGGAAGCGTGTCTCAAACCTGTCCTTCTTACATCTCCATTAATACTGTTTCATGCACTTTTGGCCGTGAAGAATTTGGCCAGTAGTCTGACAAGCTTTGGGAAACTTGTGGGACTTAGGGAACATATAATGATGTCATTATTATTGCAGTAGGCTAACTCATCCTCCCTTGCAAATATATTTCTTTGTTTTACACATGTATCTGCAAAGGCTGAACAGAACTCATTTGTTAAATTCTAAGGCAGTAGCTAACGTTCCAGGGAAGCAGAGAGCAGAAACCATCATTGCATTTTTCTTCTGAAATGCATCACTGACAAGCAGTGGAGGGAATAAGCAATAAATTTAATTAGTAATAGATTTTTTTCACCTTTCAGCTTCCAAAATTGAATGTTTCTCCCATTTTATAGAGTTTTATTTTATTAGCCACACAAAGAGAAATAATGCTTCATTTAACTATGTCAAAACCGATCTAAACTCTCTGCTATTTACTTTCTTTTCTATAAATTTTAATGCATTTTTAATTCCACTCTACTGCTTGGTAAACCAACCATTGAAGTTATTGCTGCTCTGTAATGTATTTCATTCATTTCTAATAAACCTGGCCTTTAAGATGTTTTATTATTATCTCTTTATGCTATGAAAATGGATTTGCTGTCTGCTCTAGATTTTAACACTTTCAGCATATCTACTAGGTGTAGATATGATTTAGATAAAACAAACAAACTAACGTAACTAGTCCAAATAAAGACAGTTTCTAACTTTGTGTCATTTTGTGAAGAAAAGCCATCTTTGAGGAAGAAAATAAAATGAGTATTCTCTGTGTTTAACAGTATATTATCCTGAAATTAGAGCAGCAAATGGAAAAAGTTATTTTAACAGATTTTTTTTTTAATTATGAAAGTTGGTGGGTTTTTGTTGTTGTTGTTGTTTTTTGTTTGTTTGATTGTTAGTTTTACTGTTTGACATTAACCCTGGAATATTCTGTACCTTCTTTCTGTGTGGGTGTTTTTTTTTTTTTTTTTTTTTGCAAATATATACTTTTACTATTAAGTAGAAGCATGCTTATTCATGCTGTTTTGTACTAATTGGAGAGGTAGATAATCTATTATGTGTTTGTTTCATCCTTGATTTCTTAAGAATTTCTTTGTGTCTCTAACAGTTGATATGTCCTTGGAATTGTTCTGTTCATTTGTATGACTGCTCCTTCTAACCTAATATTTTTCTGTTAATATTTCTCATGGGCAGTGAAAAAGATTTTCAGCTAGTTTAAAGGTAGACAACTGAGCAGTTATTTTCAATCTTCAATATGAGTTTTCTTTATTCAGATATTGTACAGGGAATGGCATGTCAAACTGAACAAATTTATGCATTCTCCATTCTTGCTGGTGGCTAGAGGCTCTTGGTTTCTTGAGCAGATAGTATTTCAAATTTCTGCAAAGTCTTTTATAAAGATTAACCTTTCTTAAAACATCTGGTAGAGTAAATAAAATGACTTTTGACGTATTTTCAAGGGAAGACCTTTAAGAATGTTCCTTGAAACATTCACTTTGTGTCTGTGCTATGCCAAAGTCACCAGGTTTGTCTTTACACTCTATTGCCTGTTTCCCTGGAATTAGGCCTACTTCTAAGGTGTCATTAGGTAAGCTTATACTACTTCTTAATAGCTCACATACGAAATAAATAAATAATAGTTATTTTTCTTTACAGCAGTACTTTATTTTACAAGAAGTCATGACCTACACTCATACACATGCATCTTTGTGGTGTGTACCATTTGTGTAAGATTTCAGTATAGGGTACCAGCACAGTACCTTGGGAAAAATCTGTTCCATTCTGGTCATCTAAAAATACACTTGGTGCTTTGTGACTCAGCTTATGTATTTTTAATAAAAGTAGAAGATTACAAGATTTGCTAATAATTATTTTTTGCTCTTACTGTGAACATTATTTCTATTACTAACAGAAATTATATAAACATTTAAATATATCATCTCTTGTTAGGAGTTCATGATCTAATATATGTTAATTTGCTGAGGTTCTTAAAGCATCTCAAAAGGTCATGTATTGTGATTCAGTCAGTACCTGTTCATCATATTCAGCGACTTATAGTCTGTGGAATGAAAGTATAAGCTAGATCACTGAGGAAAGGAATCTCATGAAGATTTTATTGTGTCAGGTGGCTTTTTAATAGCAACCATAAAAAGCCAATGACAATCTGTATTTTGTACAGCAGACCAAAGACTTCATAAAGAGATAATGGGTTATTAGTTAACTTTTTATTCTACTTTCTAATTGTTTTGTACTTGGCTGATCTCTTCATCTTCATAACGTAGATATATCTGTTGCAATATTTGTCTTTGTGTGTAGAAGTTCTACAAGTAGTTGTATTAAAAGACATACACAAATCACTAACCATATACTAACTCAGTTGGCAGAAGGGATAAATAATCCACTGCAAACAAGAAGCAATAGAATAAATCCATCCCAAATCCATCATATTTAGTGTGTCTCCTATACTACTAGCAGACTTTGTCAGGAGTAAGGAAGAAACAATCGATACTGATCCTCTCCTGTCTAGGCGCAGGAGTCTAAAATTTGTTGGTTGTAGTATCTTATGTCTCAGTGTTGCCAGCATCTGTACAACATCTGGATTAAATAAAAACAATATAGCAGTCCTCTGGGTAACAATGATAATTCCCATCTAAACTCAGGATGAAAAAACAGGAATTTATTAACCCATGTAAACTATTTTCTGAACAAAGAGAATTTTGTTTTTGTAAGATTTTATTCTCCCTGTTCTTTGCAAAATCTTTGGAGTTTTAAAAGTCTTATGCACAGAGCTTCCCTAATATCTGACAAACCGCATGAGCCTGCACATTGTAGTCGTATTGCTGTCTTGTGTGCATATAAGCTGCTTATCTTTTAGTGATACAAATGTTGTAGGAAGGTGCTTTAAGACATCAGTTAGAAGATTGTCTCACCTTATTTCATAACAACCTTTCTTTTTAAGCATCTTTAGTTACTGGAAGAGTGGAGAAATTCTTCCCAAATGTTTGATTTCTGGGCATGTTGATGGTAGAAAACTTCCATTGTCTTATGTACCCAATTGCCATAAGAGTGTGTACTCCGAGAGCATGACTAATTCTTGGTTGTTTACAAAGTAGCAATGTACCTGTTTATAGACTGCATAATTTACACAGCAACCATCTTCCTTGCCCCTATTCTTCTTTTCCTTGGGGTTTCAACACTAATAAAATATTGATTACTCCACTGGATTGGTCCATGATATTTGTTTGAGGGAATAGACTGAATTAACATTTTTGTTATTTTTGAGTGCTGTAACTGGGATTTTTCAAATTGGTCATGAATTCCAGAAAATAGCTAATACATTTGACTTGTAAAAAGCTTTGAGTTTCTGCCTTTCTACAAATTCAGTCTGAAGTATTAACTGGAATACTTAAGATATTGTCTGCAATTCAATAAATTACGTGGGCAATTGCTTAACTTTAAGAACATTAGCAGTTTTTATACATGTATCAAGAGTACACATCTGCTTAAATGTGTTGCCAGATTGGAACTATCACAGTAAAGTACAACTAAAATTGCTTTAGATCCCATTACTATAAGTCCCAGTAAATAAACTTGGACTTCACTTAGATTTTCCTCATAATCTTTAGAAATCATATTTTTGATGCACAAGACTTGGGAAAAATCTTTCTGTTTATTTTTGTTCTTTCTAAAATGTGATTAGTGATAAGTTACGAGACCCACATAGGAAAATAAAAGTGAAAAAAACCCAACCCAACCAAGATTCTTTTAATTCACAAACTGTGATTTCTTCTAGTACAGTATTAAACTGGATCGGCTTTCATATTAAATATTTACCAAAATTTTGGAAGAAAGAGGCTGAGTTTTAAGTTTAGAGAGGTTAAGATTTAGCTAAATTCTGTATCACCAAATAACTCATCATTTTACTTCAACCCAGTTAATGATTGGAAATCACGGTCTAATCTTCTAAGAGAAATGTTCATATTTTTTCAAAAGAACTTGTTTATGATTTGCCTCAGTGGTTTTCTTTCCACACTCAAAATAGACAGATTGTGATTGTACTAACTGGGTAAATAATTGTTTGATACTTTTCAACATGTTTTCATTTGTGGCCCGAAAGCAGGGTGGTATCTTCTTGAATGTATTGGTTATTTGTAATTACTTGATGTTTAAATTACAGCAATAATTCTGTAGTTCAAAAAACAGCAATTTACTGTGAGTTTTGACTGTTAAAATATGAAAAGAAGTTGATAACTTCTGATACAGCAGAGAGATAATCTGCTTCTAACTTACAAGTCTTAGACGTGAGCATCTACTCTGAAAAAATATATATGTAAGAGGAATTGAAAATTTCATAGTGCAAATATTTATGATCTACTAGTTATTTTTGGGAAATATTTCTCCTACTAAACCAATACACTAGACTAGATCAAGAAATAAGAACAGAAATGAACCTAGTGGGAAAACAACATATGTATATATGTATATATTTGAGTAAATGCTGGTAAGTCCCAAGGAACTTATATTTGTTTAGTTGTAGTATATCTTGTGAGTAATGGTGTAATAGTGTATTACTTGCCAAGTGAATATGCAGATAACACTTTTTCCCCTGAAACACCTTGATCTGTACAATAGAAGTCTACACAGAGTATAGTTGATAAAACTATTTTAAAGACAAGGTTCAACTCCTCCCTTATGGTTAGACCATGGATAGTGACCTTCATCTGTTCCTGTCTTATGCAGAAGAAATAAGAATAGTGTTTCTCAGAAAGCCTGCCCTTCTTGAAGTTAGGGAGCCATCTGTCAAAGAGCTGGCTTTGCTGACTGTAGTTTTCATGAATGCTATCCCACTGAGCAACACGCTTGCATCTGAGAATGATAATGACCAAGATGAATGGCCTTTGCCCTGCTTTAAAACTTCTTTTTCCAAAACCGAAATCTCCCAGGATGTGCTTAAAGGAACAGTCAGTGAAGCAAAAAGATTTCATTCAGTTCACACTGAATTAAGCAAAATGAAAAAAATATATTAAACTGAGAAGGCATGTTTGCCTTTTTTTATCAGAGGGTCAATATTTCATATAAATAACTATATTATTATTCTGTTTCTAGAGAGCCTATTTTTCAGTTTATGAGAGAGGAAATTAAAACATGTTATCATTACGCATTCCTGAAGTAGAAGGTAAAGTAGGTAACTGTGCAAACAAAATGAATTGATAGAGAAGGCAGTTAACACATAATGCACCTGCGGGAATTTCTAGTATAGAATGTTGACTACTTCTCTAAACATTGCCAGTTATCAAAAGTTCACAGAAGGGAAGCAATACTCTTCTGCAAAAAAAGTAGCCACATTATGAACCATATTTCATATATTTATTATTCTGCACAGTAAGTATAACATGTTGGAATACCTTATGAATTACTCCAGACATAAAAAGTACATATCATCTGCAAAGTATCTGAAAGGATGCTTCAAAGCTTACCTCACATACTTCAGAGACAGAAGCAATTGTATTTCTTTTTATGACTTGGTCACTTCATTCTCCTCTACCTTTGTTCCATCCTCTTTTATGGACATTAAAAGCATAATCAAATGAACTAGTGGTGGACAAAGAATATAAAAATTGACTGAAATAAAGAGAAGTTCCATAAATTGATCTCAGTTAGAAATGTCAGGACAAAATAATCTTTTTTAAGAATATGAGCAAGTTAATCTCTGTGATCTCAATAAATTCATCCCATCAGAGCACATATCTTCAAAACAAATTGCTCATTACAAATGATACAGAAGGCTATGACAAATATCACTTATGAGTGTACTTTTAATAAGTCTTTTCCATGTGTGAGAATTGTGTGTGTACACTCTCTGTGCACATTTGATTAATATTTTATATTAAATCTTACAACAATTTTGAAGTATTAATTTTAAACCAAAAAACCCACAAGTCTTCACATAATGGCCCTGAAATTTATTTTTTTTCCACTGTAGATAAACAGTTAATCAAGATACTCAGCAAGTCCCTGATGAAAACATTTCTAATTAGTGTGTTGAGATTGCATATCCATTATTATCAATCTTCCTAAGAGAAATACCCTGAGTTCTTTGTTGCTAAGGACAGTTGCAATACTTATGTCTAGTTTCTTATGTGATCTTCATTATAGTGGTATCTTAGCATTCTCAAAACAGATGGGGATTTGAAGTACACTGAAATTAAATTCAAAATTACATGGGAAGTCTATAGCAGATTTAGAAACTTAAATGAGTCTCCTAGGTTGTTTAATATAAATTATGTAGTTGTTAAAAGAAAGATGCACTATTTGAAGAAGGGAACTTCTTATAACTTCTGTATATTGTTGTTATGATATTGTCATGATAACCCACTGATGCATGGAAAAATCAATCAAAAATCAATGTTGTCATATAATTGTCATGGTTCCTTGCTTGAGGATTTAGTTATTGTAGTGGTCTTGAACATACATCTATCTCTTCAAATTCATTTAATAATTCATCAATTTGGTAACTAATACTGTTGTAGATTATTTCTTCATTTACAAATGTAGAATTCAGTCATGTTGAGAAATGACCCTTAAATTCACCATCCCCTAGGTCCTTTGTCTCATAACAATTGTTCTGTTAGCCATACTAGGTATATAAAAGCAAGACGTAGATTGCACCTGGTATTTTGCTATTACCAGTAGGTTCTTGTAGTCTTCAGCACTGCTATATATATATTATTCCTCTGATCAGCTTTCATGCAGATCTTGATTTTTAATAGGAGTTGGAAAATTATAAACATAATAACCCTTCTAAATCCTCATTGTCATCCCCATTTCTCCTGTAAGTTATACTGCTTAAGAGACTGTGGATATGATTTTATTTTTTAATTTTTTAATGGATCCTTTTACCCTCAGAGGTTCCTACAATGCTTTGCACACATATGGACTGAAGATGTACTGGAGATGAAATGGGAATCCCTCTGGATGACATAGAAATAAACATATCCCTAGATTTTTAAAAATTATTATTTTATTATTATTGGATATAATCTTGTACCAGAAGATAATTATATTTTGCAACCAAAATGCTTTTAGGGCCAATACTTTTGAATTTAAGCTACCAAATTTGTAATCAGCATAAAACATCACCCTCTCAGGTCACAACTAATTGTAGCTGTTTATCATTTACTTAGCAGTTAATTGAACTATTTCTGTGTTAGAATAGTAGAGCTGTTCTTAGCAATGAACAGTACTGCAAAATAGATTGAAGAAATAGAGATGAACCTACTGAAAATTTAGTAGGTTTCCTGAGATTATAATGTTCTGAAGACTCTAAAAATAATAATAGCGATATTTTCTTAGAAGGTGTACCATTTCAATAAGCACATGTTGCTAAGACTTATGTAGGTCACAGGTTTTAAATGCCAAGCTTAGATGGTTTTATTTTTTAATAGTGTTTCTGTGAAAAAGACTTCAGCCTGGCTAGTATATTGTTGGCACTATACTCAGAAACAACACATAGTTGTGTTGTTTGGGTTTTTGTTTTTGGAAGTTTCTGTAAAGTACAGATAAGCCTACTCTTGTTTTACAGTCGTACCCACAGACTATCATAATGATGACAGCAATCTGCAGTAAATATAGCTTGCTGTTTTTTAAAAATCTTTTAAATTACAGAGCAAACTTAAGATATTATTAAAATATATTTGTTTTTTATTGTTTTTTTTTCCCTTTTCTTGCTTATGACATTGATTTAATTTGGTGAATCTGCGTGCCAGTTATATTTTCAGTGACGTAGTTCTTTGTTTCCTAGACTTGCAGTCTAATGGATATGCCTGAATAGTAGTGGGGTTTTTTTATCATTATTAATTTTCGGCACCAAAGATTTGATCCTATCTCCTAGTCATGTTTAATCTGTCATGGAATTGTAGTTTACAAAGCCTATACACTTACGTGTATTAGTGGGCAGCATCAGGCACTTCAGAATTTAGAAACTGTTTCTAGAATCTCCGCTTTGTGTTGTTTAAAATGGAAATTACTTCATTAAAAATAACCTAGTTTGCCTCATTGCATCTGTTTTTATGCAACAGCGAAGGCACCTGTGTCCTATTAATACTTACATTATGCAGCACATTTGAAAATGTTGTAACTCAGGTGGATTATTCTCCTGGGAGCCACATGCATTGCTCTTGCCTCAGCTCTTGCTCTCTGTATTTGTCAAACTGTTAAGAGTTCTCTAGGTTACTCCTACATGTTTGCAACTTGAATCCTTTCAAACATGTTACTCAATCAATTGATTCCAACTGGCTTGCAGCAAGTCTTCATGTTTTCTATTTGCCCAATATCTATTCTGAACTGATCCATTCTTTTGTACCGCTATTTAAAATAAAAGAATATATGCATAGCTGGTTAGATTTTCTGTTTGCTTGTCCATTACTTAGCTAGAAATAATAATATCTCTGGTGCTGCTTCTTGACTGAGTTATTTAATTTTAGTGTAACATGAAAGATTGTGGAAATATTTTTGTAATTGGAATATTTTCTGCTATAGCAATGTTAATTTAGTATGCACCTTAACATATGGCAAGTGGATCTCAGGCTTCAGTTGACTCCCATGTGAAAGATGAGGAAGAAGTTCTTCTGCCATTAATCTTATTCAGTTGACCTTAAAACCAAGGCTATGGAGAAAGACTGTGTATTACTTTGTTAGATAAATAGTCTACGAAACTTCTCAATTTGTTGCTCTCAAATCAATGGGGGTCACTGATTTTCAACTTCTTGAGTGGAAATAACACAGGGACTTGTATGTTTTCCTTCTTTTTAAAGTTCAAAAATCATCTGTCTGGAATCAAATGTGTGGAAGAAGCATAGTTGTGAGTTAGGTGTCTGAGATTGTGTCAGGGCTATAGCTAGTTAATGATTGAGATTAGAAAGGAATTTTCCTGTACTTTTAGGGTGGTGAAGTCCTTTTTGAGTAGTGGATTGATTTGATATCACATTTAGTAGAGATTCTGGAGCACTCATTGGAGTCACACTGAAATTTTTACGAGTGATTGCTGGAATAACTGTAAATAGATGAACTAAGCTAAAAGATATAGAGTGTAAAATAAAAATTCTATCAACATAGATTCTTCCTAATAGTCTTTTGAAGGCTTTCTGAGTTTGTGATGTTTCTTTCATCTCTGGAAATGGTTCTTACATGCTTTAGTTCATTGGAAAACTTGTGAGATGCCCTCTCTGCATTCTGGCTAAAGAAAAGTCTATCAGTATCCAGAGCTGTCATTTTCAATAGCATTATATACACTAACAACCACTACTTTGCTTTAAAAGTCAAGTTAATGAGATAGATAGTTTTAATTTAGTTTAAAACATTAATTTTCACTTTCATGCTCTTTGCTCTGTGTGAAATGGAAACTGATATTATCATTTTTTTTTTTTTTAATAGAGATCTCTTTGTTTCTTAGGTTCATGTTTCGGTTGAGATCCAGGTGTCAAAAACTTACACGGAGAAAATAATTCATTTTTTATTACTAATGCTTTCCTAGATGAGCCCGTTGTCGAGTCCTGACAACTTGTGAAGACTGTAGATTTTGGAACAGAAGGTATAGCCTTGATCACAGGAATGCGAAAATCTCTGTGACATCTGCCATATATGATTTGGCTAGCAGCTCAAGAGGGGTGATCCTCCCACTCTATTCTGCCCTACTGAGGTCACATTTAGACTACTGCATCCAGTTCTGGGCTCCCCAGTTTAAAAAAGACAGGGATCTCTTAGAAGGAGTCCAGTGGAGGGCCACAAAGATGATAAAGAGCCTGGAGCATCTCTCTTAACAGGAAGGGCTGAGTAACTTGGGTCTGTTCAGCCTGGGGAAAAGAAGACTGAGAGGGGATCTGAGAAATGTTTATAAATATCTAAAGGGAGGTGGGAAGCAAATGGGTGAGGCCAGACTCTTCTCAGTGGTGTACAGTGGCAGGACAAGGAGTAATGGTCTACAACTTGTACATAGGAAGTTCAAGACTCGTCTGAATGTCTACCTGCACGACCTATTGTAGGGAATGTGCTTTAGCAGGGGGGTTGGACTCAATGATCTCTTTGAGGTCCCTTCCATCCCCTGCGATTCTGTGATTTATTGAATGGCTGTACTACTCTGTTAAGTTAATCATTATCATTATGATTTTTTTTTAGCTGGAAACGGGAAAATTATATATATAATTCAAAATTATAAGGTCAGTTTTGACTAAGTGTTTTTTTTTTGAGATGAAAAAATATATAAGAAGAGTTTTCATTCCATCTTTATAGAGCAAATCTCTTGAAAGGTCTTGATTTGTATAATTGTTCATAAAAAAAAAAAGATTTTAGAACACAGGATTTGTAAATGGATCAAAGCAGTACTTATGGGTATACTATTTTAAGATCTCACTAATACATTCTTAGTATTCTACAGTATCTTCTGTTACTATTTATATGTGTGTATATATGTCATATATAATATTGTATGATATCGGGTCTTCCTACCCAAATCAATACCATTAATTGTAATTGCCAGAATTATCTATATGAATGTTAGCTCCTAGCTTTCCTTTGAAAAGGAAATTATTTAAATTATTTAAATTGAGAGTTATATTTTAATTGATTTAAGGATAAAGAAGAAACGTAGTAATAACATTTGCAGGTTTGTTTTCTCTATTTTTATATGTAATCTAAATCTAAAAGCTGAAAGTTCTCACTAGTAGACACCACATTTCCAGATTTTTAATTTATCATTTAGGATTCCGGTGATATCACCAGTCTGATTCAAGTCAGTAGCACATTATAGAATTCAAAATGACATTTGGTTCTGCCATGTGTCATTCTGTATTGTGGCATACCAGAGTAATATCATGATTTATGAAGTTTATCAATACTTAATTTTGTCCTTGATATAGTTTTATATAATCCATCTATTCATTTGACTTATATACTTAGTCATTAAGTGCAAAAGCATGGATATGTAATTTTTTCTGGAAGGTGGCACCTTGAAGTAAAATCATCCTTATGCTATCATTTATGAGAAGTTGTAACAGTTCAGCAGAAAGGCAATTGTGTTGCATTACAGCATTTTTCAGATGAAAACTCAAATAGTTTGATTTGGAGATTATTCCAACTAGCTGTGAGGATTTACCTAGAAGATTAAAAAAATGGGGCTCGAATGAATTTAAAAAGTACCTTTCTTGGGCCTAGTCAGATGCTAGCTGTAAGTGTTGAATTTCTTTAGCTGATAATATTTATTATGTCATTAAGGCTATTTACATGCATTTGGAGTCTGATAAAATTGAAGCAAAAATTCAAGATATAATTTATACATAAGTGAGCTGATAGATAACCGCAGCAACAACAGATGGAATGATGTTTTGGAAAATTCTAGTTTTACTGTTTTACTCATATATAGTCCTTTTTTTTTTTTTTTTTTTTTTTTTTCCCTTCATTTTGGCGAAAAAAAAAAGTGGGTGCAGGTTAAGGTGGCTAGTTAGGAACTGCCTATATCAAAGAACATTTCTAGGCTGTGGTGGTTTTTCAGTTCAATCCTGTTCTACAAAACAGCTCAAATAATGTGGAAAGTTGCTAACATAAAAAGAAATTACTCTAAGGAAATTAGGTTGATTGTGTACATTTGTTTGGAGGTTGATTGTTCACTGAGATTTGGTGCTTCATTGATACAAGAAGTCATTCTCATAACGACAAAAATGAGATCTTGTAAATACCAAAAGAAAACTATTAGCTAGAAACCAAATTATCTTGAAAACAAGATGCAAATGAATACATAAAAGTAGAAGAATTTCTACTTCTGTAAATATTATTGTTATTTCTAGTAAAGTCAAGCAAAATTTGCTTCTATTGTACCTTTCATTTGATCTCTGCATAGAACAATATTCCAACTGAATGCTCTGTACTTCAGTTCAGTTTTCTTAGAGCAGTACAGTTGAGAATTTTTTCTTTAAGCCTTACCTGTGTTTTGCCCTTTAAAATTTACATACGTACATGTACTGTGAAGTGAACTAAGACAAAGAAAGTTTTGCAAATATCAAGCGAATGTATTTCCATCTGAGTACTGGCCATGGGAGACTGAATTCTTAATGTAAGATAATACATGATATGTTTCTATGATTCTGTGTTTCTTTCTGTTATCCATTGGTCACTAAAATCTTAATCTAAAGGACAATCAAGTTAATTGACAAAATCTACTACTGCAGGATTTAATTTATTGATGGCTATGAACACAAAAAAATAAGAAGGCTGGTAATACTTCAAGAGTCTTTTTTCCCTTTCATCTTCTCTTCCTGGTCACATAGGCAGTCATTTGAGTAATGGAAGCAAGTGAAATTTATTCTTTATAAGTAGTATAAATTTAGTGAGTAAAGATTTCACCTGCTGATAACTGTTTTCACTGTATATTTTGATCTCTGAGGATCTTAGCAGATGTTAAATCTTGAATTTCCTTTGTTTAAATCTGGAACTTACTTTTGCTTCACTGAAATCATCATCATAATTGCAGTCTCTTAATCTTCTTTTTTTCCAACCCCCCAAAAAGCCTAGAAATAAGGTCAGTCATAGATAGTTTTCTATTGATACGATAAAATCATCTATGTATTCCTGAAAAGGTTATTACTTGTAAATGTTTTTTATGGAAGTGACGGTTCAGAGATGAGGATAAAGATGCATGAGCAGACAACTAAAAGCAAACTGTGCTAATAACTTTTCATCCCCAAGTGTATCTGTGACATAATTGTTCGTCTAATCTTTGTGAATGCAATTATTCATGAACCTTTAATAGAAACTTTCTAAAGGTTCTTATGTTTCTTAGGAGCCTCAACCTCATAATTATAAATTAATTACTTGAGTAGAATCCAAAGACCCACTGGCAATCAATTAGATTGTCTAGAAAACAGAACTTAGGCATATGAAACATTTAGATACATGAATATTTTTATCCTATATTTTTTCCTATAAAGCAGAGATAAAATTGTCTGATGTCAGCTACTGAATCTGAGAAAAGGATATGGATGTAAACATTAAAAATAAAAATAAAAATTAACATCAATGGAAAGAACCATTCTACTCAGTAAATTTTATGTCCAACAAGAGTGAATAGGTGAGAAAATACTATGTTGCTGTTGAAAATACATTACACCAAGAACCCTCTCATTTTATAAATACCTATCAACTAAAAAAAATTTACATAGTGTTGGGTGTTTAGTTTTCTTAAAATGAGCTTGACCGATATTTCAATTCTGTGTTTTGTTCAGAAGCAAGGAAGAGAAATGTAACAGAGAGGAGTAAATTAATACCGAATCCCCTAGAATTGCCTGCACATAAATTCTTTTGATAATTGTATGATTATTAGTGTGATTGCAGAAAGTTTGCATGCTGCTCCTGTGGCTCTTCTTGAATTTGTTAGTGGTAAAAGATCAAAGTTTCAGATGTTGCCACCATCAAACAGCAGGAATGAACATCTGCTGCCCTCATAAACTTCCATTTGATATCTTCCCTGATGCCACCACGTGTAAGCCAGAGTATGGCTATGGAGATGTATTATACTGAAGAATTGTCTACAGCAGGTGGCCAAATTAAAATTATTTACTTATATAGCACAGACGCATTCTTAAATGTCCATAAATTATTTCAACGAAGTGCATAATGTGGACGAGGGGGAGAAGAACTGTGCCTTAATTTTTAATGAAAATAATATTTTTAGGAAAGATCTGCTTAAGAAGGAAAATCTGATATTAGTAAACTTTTAGTGTATTCACGTCAGTAGTCAAGTGGCTTTTTTTTTTTTTTTGCATAAGTAGGAGACTAATTATATATTGTGCTAGTAATTCTCCATACACTTCACAATATATAGACATGAATATATATGCACACAGTCTGCATGTGAATTACTACATATGGGCTATAAGTAACATTGGAGAAATTTTAAAAAATTACATATATGATCAGATGTTTTACATTCTAGAGAGCTTTCATAAATTAATCTCCTCACCTTATTTATGAATATAACATATGTATTGTTATATCATTTGAAATCTTAGTCAGACTCATATATCAAGCTTATAAGGAGCCTGTTATGAAAAAACAGAAATGAATATACCTTATAAGTAATTGTTGTCTTGGCTAATACTTGATTAAAAAAAGATATGGGTGGAGATGAAACATTGGTCTATGTGTTATTGTAATTAATTGCACATTATCTTCATCTGCTAACAGGAATTATTATAAATCGAGCCACAATAAAATTCTGAGAGAAAGTTCTATGCAAACATTCTGAAGAAGTGTGTTCCTGGACTTCTTGAACCATGCTCCTTTAGCTACTCACTCAAATACTGTCATTTTGAGAGCATATAAATCAGATCTTCAGAGAAATGTTGTCTGTTTTTTGTTTATGAAGTGCTTCTTCCCCTTATTAAAACTCAACATGAAATAGTGTTTAACATTAATAGTCGTCAGCCACTCTGCATAGAGAGAAATGTCTCTAGTTCTTATGCAAAAAATCCTCCCACTCCAGTATTTTCTGTGTCATTTCAGAAATCTGCCTTTAGTCCATGTACCTTAATATCAATAGAACGTGCTTCTGGTTTTTATCCTTAAAATTTAGCATTTTGACAAATGTGTGAGTGATCCCTTGACCATCTGATAGTCACAGTCAATTTGCCTGTCAAACTTACTAAGTTGCTGACTAGCTGGTATGAAGGCAGGAAAACTAACTGAAAACAAGTTCTAATTTGATTTTTTTTGACTCCTTAACCTTTCCAGTGAGTTTCACCTGTGAATTCCAACTAGCACAAAGAAAGGCCAGGTAATTACTTTGTGATAAGAAGAGCAGCACTGAAGAATTTGCCTGGGGCTCAGAACACTGACGGTCTGATAAAACTCAACAAAGTCCATGGCCCCAAAAGGCCGCCGAGGCTGGATCTGCTCTAGGCTAATATGCTTAGAGGAAAAGTCAGGCAGTTGTGGAAAGTTGAACAGCAGACTGCCTCTCAGCTCTGTGGCAGGTAGTGTTCAGAAACTGAGCAGGAGACAGAAAGGGATTGATATAAATGAGTTAACTGATTCCGCTTTTCTTTAGACCCCCATTCCCCAGGCGTGTAAGCAGGTGTCAGTGATGCCACTACAAATAACTGGAACTCTTATGTAAGCTTCATGTCTAATTGCAGTGGAACAGGAGGACATGGAGCATCAGGCTTCAGGTCTGAAAGCTTACTTCCACTCTTCTTTTAAACAAAGTCCTGCATTTATAACCAAATGAGTTCTTCATATCAGAAAGTCTTGCTTTTTTCTCATCTTGATACCGGCATATTTCTAGGAAAAAAAAAAGAATATTCTTGGTAGCATCCTTTTACAAATCAGCCGTCCACCCTGACGTTGTTTCTATTGTCAACAGCTGAAAAATCATACAACCTTTTTAGATTTGATTTATGACAGGAACCAGAATAACACCTGGATAGTTCTAACACATGAAGGACACAGTAAGTGGATTTAAAACATTTTCAGTAATTGTTCTGAGTGAAGTCAGGAACATAGCCAGGTGCCTTCAGCACAGCCACAGCCTTCAGGACTAGCTTCCACAAATAGTGATTATACACTAAATAATGGAGGATTATGGAGGATAATGGTGGAATTTTTCTAGAACTTGCTACATGATCATGGTCATGGTCATGTGTGGAGCCAGGAACTGAACTTGATGATCCTTATGGGTCCCTTCCAACCTTGGATAATCTATGAATCTGTGATACAGTGCCCTTCATTTATTTGAATGTCCTAGTACTATGTAACTAAGGAAGAAGGATAGACTAATTAGAAAGGTTACCAACACTCAGTTATCTTTTAAGACTTGTCTCTACTTAGAATCTTTCTTTAACAGGGTATTTTTTCCAAGACAGAAAAAATTACTTGAAAGAATTTTGACTGACTGTCAGGGAAATTTTGTAAGATTTTTTTCATTTTTCTGTTTAAATATGTTGATTAGTAAGAACTGTCTATTAAAACTTGATTAATCTCAGACCATAAATGTATCTTTCCTGAAAAAAATATGAAAAAATGTTTTATATACTATTGTTTCCCTTTCAGTACCCTTCATATTTTCAAGCAATTCTTTCATTGTTGTTCTCTGTTTCTTCTTTCTTCATATGAGTCAGGGCAGATATTTTAAAAACTAGAAACTGAAGAAAGCTTTCTTTTCTATTGAAATAATTGAGTCAGAAGGAATCACATTCAGTGGGTGAGTTGTGACCCAACCAGTCAATGTCTTCTTTTCTGAATCAGCTAAAAGCAGATACCTCTAAAAATTTTACGGAAATCATGAATTTGACATCACCACTGTTTTTATGTTAGCTACTAAACAGCCACCATCAGATAGCACTTAATCTACCAGGATTTACTGACTAATGATTATGAATGTAAATAGGAAAAATACCTTCAAAAGGGTTAAAAAAAATGTATTTTTCATGTAAACTGTCTTGTTTCCCAGTGACTTTAAGAGATGAAGGGAACAGTTTGTGGTAGACTGGGTTATTGTTTGTCTTTATTTCTGTCTTTAAGACTGAATAATAAGTTCTGTTGCCAATTAAAATTACTTCAGAATGGAAAATTCTGCTGTTATTTACACTGTGAAAATCATTCAGTTCCTATGAAGTTCTCTTGAGTGTAAATGAAGGCAGAATTTGGATAAATCTTAAACAGCTTCTGTTTATACAATCAGAATTTCAATTTTACTACTATTATCTCAACATGGAGCTCTGAAAAAAACTAGACCTATTGGGAAGATATTGTTTGTAACAGAAGAGTAAAATGGGGGCAATGACAAGAGTATTCAGTAAAGGAAAAGCTGCACTTCCTTGGAAGCTTTTTATTTGTGTTTGCAAAATATACTGATTATTCATACAGGGTAAAGAATTCAGTTTAACTGCATTTCAAACATTTGTTGTTCACTATGATTTAGAAAGTTATGGTAATTAATTTGCATGAGCAATCTGTAGATGACCTGGTGCTTTTTCTCTGCAAATATGAGGTATTGCTGACGTGGGCAAAGAGAATGTCCCTGTTAATGCTCCAGTGATTGTGAGGCTTTTTGTATGTCTGAAAAAATAAGGGTTGGTATGACCACAGATTAGTGTATATGTCAATAATGTTGAAGTGACAAGGTGGGACTTGGAAGTTGAAATAGCATATCAGATTAGTTGTATATTCTTGTGAAATCTTCACTGGACAGAGTGGATCGTAGAGCTGTGATATTCTGTTTTGAATTAGTGTGATATATGTAGGGAAAATAAACCTCAAACTTAGAAGCAATCTAAGTTTGTTTTGTGTAAAATTTGAGCATGGTCAGAGGTGCTCTGTCAGAATAGAAGAATTGTAATCAAAAGCAGCTGTGAGCATTGTTTCGTTTCTGTTGTCACCTCTAGGTCAGTGTATTTGAGGTCATTAGTAACTTGTTCTAATAGTGACTGTGCAGATACTTATGGACTCTAGTGTTCATGCATACACAGCAAAGATTTTATAAAGCACACTGGTGTCTTGAAATGACTTCTTCTCGGAATGTGTGTCTGTGGCAGTGCTAAATGTTCCTTTCCTAGCAGAGAAGTGCCATGGGCATTTTTAATTGAATTTAGAAGCTGACAGAAAGAGCCAAACTGTATGCTGAAATCCTCCTATCTGCAGCATAAGTCTAGCAGACAGGAACAACAAAAGCTTCTGACATTCAGTAAACCCTGAAAAGAGGGCTCCAGAGGGACTGCTTCTTGGAGTTGAACTGTAACCTTTTTCTCTATGGGTGTCACAGTGTTTGTCTCACTTCAAAAAAAAATGCTAGTCCGTGCAACTTGATGTTTCCTACAACACAGGAATCCTTCTCTTGAGAGGTAAGATAAATCTACTAATTTATTTTTTTAACATATTAAAGAATTCTATGTTATTGCTGGGATAGATAAACTAACCCCTCTCACTAGTTCATTAGTAAAGGCCTTTCTATATTGCTAATACTGCAGCAATGCATATAGTAACATACTCCCAACTATCAAAATGTGGTTGTTGGCCTGCCAGTCTGTACTGTAAACTGCTTGAGAGAAAAGCATTAGTGTTGTAATTGTAAGGGGAATAACAGGTGCTATCCTAATTGCTGCAGGTGAATTGTAAGAAAATAATATAATAATGGACAGGTTGTTGCCTCTGGGAAGTTTTCAGTTGCCTGATATTTTGTTAGAGGATTTGGGAACATTCTCCCAGAAATACTGTTTGTGGATTCGTTTTTAATTGATTTCTATACAACTGAACTAAATAATCAGCACTTTTTACCAGTTGCTTTATTTAGTACAAAATGATCGGGTCATCATTCATATCATTTATCTGTACCAAAAAATGGATCAGAAAAACTGCTTCACAAGGGAAATCAAATATTTTTATGTTTCCTGCAAAAAATATATCAGTGTCTCAAAAGTAATTTGCCTATTCATGTCCTGTTGTCATTAACCCTGAAAATCTGGAGGAATCCTTCTGTCTGAAACATTGTACTGGGCAGATCTCATCAGAATTACAAGAAAATTTAGTATTTTCCATTAAGTGCTATAATTTTGACCAATTTATTAATACTACTATAAGCTTGGCAATATTTTATGTCTTGTTTCAATGATGCTGGTTTATGAAATGAAAAGAATCAACTTCCAATATCCTTCCTTACTTAGTTTAAATACTTCTGAATAAAATTTGAGTACTAACTCCCAAGATTTTCAGAACAAGAAGAAATTAATGATCTTCCTAAGCGGACTACAGAGAGATCAGTTTACTTTCCAGATTGCATTGTATAATTTTGATTAATTGAAAACAGAATAACTGGGGATCAGATTATCCCATATAGTGTAGATGTCCATGTCTCAGTTGGTATTTGTTCTTGCTTTAAGCCACACACTACTCGACTGAAAACTTTTACCTATACATTCTGCTGTTTTGATTGTAATGATGGTGAAAATTTACCATCTTTCCTGTTCACTTCAAAGTTGGTAACTTTATCATCCCTACATATGCCAGATACTGCTCTGCAGCATCTGGCTGTTAAACTGTTTAATCTCACTGGGAGAATCTTGGTTTAAATCCGTGGCTAACAATCATGTAAATATATGTCCATGCCCGATGCCTTTCAACTTGTGTAGTTTTTGATACTGGGTTGTCTAGTTCTCAAAAACACTCCATGTAAATCTATCCCATCTTGAAGATTTTCTGGAAACAATTTTTGTTTAAATAGATAAAATATTTAATTGGCTTTTTGACCTTAATAAAAGTTTGAAGATATTACTTATTTCTCTGGTTTCATCTTGAGATCTTCTAGACACAAGAGTTTTGGCATTAGCTGTTTGATATTTCAGAGTATTGCTGATTGAACACTTGTGGTTATGGTGACCAAAACTACACATGCTAACATAATTAAAAAGATAATTACAAACAACTACAAAAACCTAGTTTATATGCATATATTTGGATAACTACATTAAGTTGCTCAGAAATTATATGAATGCAGGAAAAAAAAGTCAAGATCTTCTATTATTGCTTCCTCTGTAATGATAGTTCTTAGAAAACCATGAATGCTGGAGTATCTAACATGTTGCTGTAGTCTAAAATTTGACTTTTCCTTTTAATAGTATTCTTTATCGTTTTCCAAAAAGTGTTGCAGAAATTCTTCTACATCACAGCATAATCAATCATTCAATGCTAGGAAAATTATTCTCTTTTTTCCATTTAAAACAACTACAGAGGTTAGTTGGGAGACAATTAATTATATTTATTTACATAAATTTGTTTACATTTTAAAATATTTTAATTGTTCTGGTTATTTATTATCAAATTTTTTACTTGAAATTTATTTTTGAATTCAGTAAATGGCTTTTTGTTGTTGTTGTTGATGTGTTGATCTGCATTTCTAAAACTACATAGCTTTACATTTTTAATTCGTAGATGTTCTCTGCCTAGTTTTTCCTTCTCAAAAATGTTGCTAAAATAATTCTTCCCTAAAACAAATTTTCATTTTTTCTTTACAAAAAAATCAGATTTTTTTTCTTGTTAAATTGGAACTGTTTTTCCCTTGATAGTGAAAACTTCTTCACTGCAAAAATAAACAAATATTAATTGAATAGACAAATAGGACATCATTAGTTTTATGATCCAAATATGGAAAGAGAAAAAAACATAATTAAATACACTTACCGAGTTTCCTCAGTAAGATCTTTGCATTAGCTCTGAATCTTTATCTTGAGGCGACCATGTCTGTCTTTAACGTATTTCTGGCCTGTGCTTGACTATCAACAGGAAGTAAATACTAACCTGTGCAACAGCAAATCAAAGCAGTACCCTGGGGTCTTTGAAATATGTATGACTTTAAACTTAATTAGATAATGTTGTGTGATCCCAAGTTGTTGCTTATTCATGAAAGATTTGCAAAGTGTTCAAGTTATATGGTAATTCTCTACTTGCCTATTACACATAATGTGCACAGGTAGCTCTGAATTATGTCTCTTGAAAATATAATAGACAAAGTTATAGTCAGATGAATGTACGAATTCACCTTTGCTTTTTAGCTGATTTCTTTTGTAAAGGATTTTGGGTTAGAGGGAAAAAAAAATAAGGAAAGAAAAAAAAAAAGGTGGAGTAGGATGGGAAGGCTTTAACTAATGCAGGTTATATATAGGTTTTTAGTGGAATTTAACTACCCAAAATGCAACTGTGACCATACAATGAGCCGTAACATCTTTTCTTGTAAAAGGTACTGCAGCTTTACTTTAGAACTATAGAGTCCCAGTACTGGGACACAGATCAAACAAGCACTAAAAGGTCAATAATGCAACAATACTGTAATAATGTATTTTCATTGCAATACAGCATATAATATTCTGCAAAACCATGACTTTGCAAATAATTTGCTTGTCATATAATTCTGTTTTTGAAGGAGAAACAGAAAAAAGTTTTTGGTATGAAAAAGTATCCAAGAGAGACACCTAAGAACTGGCCAGACCATCATCTGGGTATTAAATGACAATCACAATATACATCTGTTTTGTTCTTTTTTGAGTGTGTGTAAACATTATTTTTATACTTTAAATTAGGAACATTTTTGTTAGAAAAAGTTTTTTAAAAGCATAACTTTTTTTTATCATATTTTACTTCAGTTACTTGTCCTCCAATGTTGTCTCCCATAGCTTCCCAATATAACATTAGTATCTTTTTCAAAAGAGCAAAGAGTGAAACTGAAGGGAAACGAATGGACAAGGATCATTTACTTCTCTATACCAGTAGCTTTTTGGTTTTATTTTTTAGGAAGTTACATTTTCTATGAAGAACTATAGAGAAAATAAGCCTTTTGAATACTACTAAAGATGTTTTTACTTTGTTTTCACTCTGATGCAGTATAGAGATCTATACTTCTTTCTGCTGTCACTGGGTTTTGAAGTAAAAGATATAGCCTCAAAGTGATCATTAAAAGAGTTAATATTAATCATCTTATTTATTGGGTAGTCTTCATTTTTAATTCACAGAATTCCAGCTGAAGTTATTTGTTTTTTTCTCAAGTACATTTGTGATAGCTTTGTGCTTTTTTTGGTGGTGTTCTTCTTTTTTTCTTTTCTTTTTTTTTTTAATTATCGTACTAGGTATTAGAGGCTTATGTTATGGATTTTAATATGAGACTTACAAGGCTCATGCTAATTCTGTCTAGATTGTTTCTATTTAAAGTGTCAGAATGTGACCTATTGTGATCTCTGTCACTACACAAGCAGATTCTCCTATTCGTGTCATATTAATTCATACAAATTTAATGATTGTCCTGCCTCAGTAACTGGACTTGCAAGACACATATGTGAGATCTCAACTAAGCCAAAACTCATTTCTCAATCATGCCAAGAATATATCAACATGTTTGTTCAGCTCTTTGTGACCTAATGAACTCAAATAAATATATTTTATTTTAGTTATCATTAACGTGTTCTAAGATGTATTTTGCAGAGTTTAACAGAACTACTCAATGGTGGTCTACCATCTGTGCTTTTAATGATGAGTGACTAACATACGTTTTCATGCATGGATGTGTAAAAACAAAAATTGTATTTTAATGCTGAATTGCTTTGAGTATTGAATAGAGGAAAATATTTTACTTTCAATCCATTCCATGACGCTACGTTTTATTTCAACTCTTGCTAGAATCTAATGCCTTTTGTTTCTCTGTAAATGTGGAAAATTTTCAAATCTTGTTTGTTGCTATTTACTGTGTTTCCTTATTGTTTATTAGCTAAATAATAAAACAGAAAGTCTGACAACAAATTTAACTAAAAATACTGGAGTGATTATCAGATGTTCCAGACAGCTATCTATGAAACCAACTGCATTTATTGATTATTTAGATCCTCTGGAGGACCTCAGTTTTTTCATAATGAAACCCCCTCCAACTAAATAATGCAGCTTCAATTCTTCTATTATTTTCATAAACAATACCAATCATGAAAACAATATTAATGTCTTCATTGTATAAGATATAATATTTCTTAATCATTGCTAGAGGGGAAAAAATGTCCTGAGTTACCCAGTTTGTGGGTGAGTTTAACAACAGAATTTTATGGATAGGTCCTTATTCTGTCGTTGGAATAAGCTTGTCTTGGAATAAGTTTCTCTCTGCTTATCTTGTATACTTAAGGGTGATTTTCAAGGAGTTGGAGAGAAAAACCAGTGCATCCAGAGATGGTAAATTTTTCTTTCTGGCTTACTTGTGGAAATGTTACATGCTTTATGGAGATTATGGTTCTGTAGCAAGATTTGGTTGTAGTTTGTTTCTGGTTATTCTTGTCACAGTACAATTCAGTGAAACCTAAACACATTACTTCTGACAAGGAGCAATGTACATACAAGATCAAAAAAAACCCCTTGAAAATTAGATGCTTAGGCATTCACTCAGTCTTGCTAAACATGCATAAATGGATTGTGAAAAAATTCAGAATGACATTTATGTGACATAAGTTGTAAAAATACAAAACTAATGCAGAGATTCAGAAAGCGCCTAGTTTAAAAGACTTGAATATTCCTTGCCTACTCAAATGTTCTATGTATGCCACAAGTTTATTTGTCACTAATTATTAGATTTTAATTAGTAATCTTTACATTAAAAAGGAAGTTTTACATAAAAATAACTTGGATATAGCAGTTATGCAACATGTAGCCTGCTACTGACTTACCAGCAGGAAATCTTGTTCAACATCTTCGTCAGTGACCTCGATGAAGGGATAGGGAATACCCTCAGCAAGTTGCTGATAATACAAAGCTGGGAGGAGAGACTGCCACACTGGAAGGCTGTTCTACTGTTCAGCAAGACCCGGACAAGCTGGAGAATTGGGCAGGGAAGAACCTGATGAGGTTTAACAGGAACACGTGTGGAGTCCTACACCTGGAGAGGAATAACCACTTGCATCAGTACAGGTTAGGGGCTGACCTGCTGGAGAGGAGCTCTGTGGATAAGAACCTAGGTGTTCTGGTGGACAAGTTGTCCATGAGCTAGCAGTGTGCCCTTGCAGCCAACAGTGTCAATGGTATCCTGAGATGCATTAAAAAGACTGTGGCCAGCAGGTCAAGTGAGGTGATCCTTCCCCTCTGCTCTGCCCTAGTGAGGCCACATTTAGACTACTGTGTCCAGTTCTGGGCTCTCTAGTCCAAAAAAGACATGGATCTCCTAGAAGGAGTCTGGCAGAGTGCCGCAAAGATGATAAAGGTTTTCGCTTTGGTGTTCAAATTAAGGAGCAAGTAGAGAATCCTAAAAATAGCAAATTCTCAGACAGATGTTTTTATACTTCAAAATGCCAGTGCTTTTCACTGAAATTATTAATTCTCCTGATTTTTTTTTTTGTTTGTATGCGTGAGTGAATTTAATCTGAATATTTTCCATAGATACTTGTTTGAATATGATAAAGAGCTGCTATGAACATAAGTGAATGTCTCATTGTATGAGGGTTGTATTTGGACTAAATCTTCTGAAAGTGAATTTACATTTGCAATTAGCTATGACTCACAGAGCATTAAAACTCTGCAGATTAGTTTAATTGTATATAAAAACTGAGAAAATGTAAAACATAGAATAATTTTCAAATAGCATTAGAAAAGCTTTCCTTAGTTAAAAAAAAAAACAACCTTCTATCATGTTAATGCTAGCACATTAGCTAAATCAAGAGAAATCTTTAAAACGTTTGTTTTAAAAAGTTTATTTGAAGTGAGAGCATATTCTGCGCTGAGGAGGTGGAACTGAACCCCAACCAAGTTAAGTGATCTATTCAAATAGTTAAAAAAAATCTTTTTTTTTCAATAGGAAACTGAAGAATTTCCAAATGCTAGCCTAAGATGCTAATTCAAGTTTTGAACATTACAATTCTCAATACAAGTCTTTGAATTGTGAGTTGGCTTTTACAAAATTTTAACTTCTAGTTTGCAAATATTACTTAAAAAGAGTTGCGGTAAAGAGAGGAAGTGTAAGAGTAAGAAAATTTGTGGGCTGAGCTAAAAAGTTATTTACTAAGAAAAGGAAAAGTGAAAGTAGAAAGAAAGGAGAGGAGAGAAAAAAGACAGTCACTGACCATCTACCATAAGTTGATTGATGCCCAACTGGTTCCTCAGTGAAAGGTGGCTAACCTCCCTAAACACCCTTTCCCCCCCCATTTTATGCCTGAGCATTAAGTTTTATGGCATGGAATCTCTCTGTCATTGGTTTGAGTCACCCACCTGCTTTTGACCCCTCCCATCCTCTTACATCTTCCTCAGTCTGTTCACTGTGGGGAGCAGAATGAAAGATAGAGAATGCCTTGATGCTGTGCAAGCTGTTCTGCAATAACTAAAACATAAATGTGTTATTGGTATTGTTTTGATCCCACATCTGAAATACAGCATCATACAAGCTGCTGTGAAGAAAACTAACTCCAGCCTAGCCAGACTTAATATACTGTTTAATGAAAAAGATGAGAAAGGTCTAGAAAACAAGCATTTGAGAAAGAAAAAAATTGAGACGCTTACTGAAAAGAATTGAAGACATGGAAATAGAAGAAAGATAAAAGTTTCCTGCATGTGGAAAATTGGTGGAAAGAAGTGATCCTTATTGACAATGGACAAGATATGTAGTGGATTTAGGCTGTAGCAAGTTTTTTAAAGTTTAATATTGTGTATCACTTTATGATGGAGAGACTGAAATATCAGACTGTATCTATCTATCACTGAAGTCTTTCCGAACAAGCCAGGAAAAATATCTATCAATAAGTATGATTGTTGACCTTGTAAGAGAGGTAGAGTAATAAAAAAAAAATAAAAATAAAAAAAATTACTTGCTGGATGTCCTCATTTTTTGAGTTCAGATTAAGGCAGACAGGTTGTAGAGTCAAGATAGTCTATCTTTCCATTCCAACGTTACAGACTTTCTGTATTACTTTCTAATGGTGTATATATATATATTTATACTGGCAATCAAGATAAAAATCCATTCATAGTTCTCAAATTGTGAAACAGACTGGTTTGCTCTCTCACTTGGAAATTATTATATATTTCTGCTCTTTTTCAGCCTGTCTTCACACTCTCAAAATATACAAAAATGCAATGATTTTCTCATAGATTGCAATGACAATATTAGGATAAGTTAATTAAACTGGCCACTTAAACTAAACACCATAACTTTCGAGAGGCAAATAGACTGCTTGTGATTATTTGGGAGCTGATCTATGAAATAAAGTGCAAGAATAGCACACAGCTATCTGAGATAAATATTCTGTTTTATATATGTATATATACGTGTGTGTGTGTGTTTGTGTGCTTGTTTGTTTGTTTATTGCCAGAGGAAATGGTTTTCTCTTGAGACTTGCTTTATGCAGATTGTTAGAACATGGCCAGTCCAACAAGATGTGTGCAAACCAGAGTTTTTTTTCTGCAGTTCTAGTGACAAGATCCATAAATTCGAAGGCAGATTATTGTTCTGCAAAGGAAGGGAAAAAAATGTAAGTTTATGATATATCCTTACATGTATTTTTGTCCTACATCTTGTTCATTTGAGTGGCAGCTGAATTGCAAAGTAATATACTGACTTAAGTGAATGTCAAAATGAAGCTGTTCTTTCCAAGACTATGAAGCTCAATTGAGAAGAGATAGATACTGACTTTGTTTTTCTTTGTCAGTGAGAGCAGGAGAAGCAACTGTGATTACAGAAGGCTAATCCCTGCTCCTCTTTCCAGGCTCTTGAGCTCAGTCAAACTTGTATAACTTTCATGCTTGTGAAACTTTTACATTTCCTGCTGGGAAGTTCTAGAGAACTTAGGAAAGAAGGAGACATCATTCTCTTCCTAGCCACCTGGTTATTGAGATTGCTACCATGGCCAGATGATCGCTATAAGCCATGCTTGGTGTATATCAGACCTTCCCTTACAGTAAGCCACAATAGCACCTGGTATCATGCAGAGTACAAATTAACTAGACAAGATTCCACAGAATAATTATGTTGGCTTTACAACTGTAAAGGGGCAGGTAAGATTTTGCCTGAAATTTTCAAGGAACTTGCAAAAATCCTAAGGATGATGTCAGTTTATTTCCTAAAGTATTACTGGGCAGCTTTCATTTGTATTACTGTGGTAAGGATTGCAGATTTTGTGTTTTGTAGACATACTTACGTGTGTAGAAAGTTAATAAGAACTGTGTGTATGCTGGGAACTGTAGTCTTCAGAAGTCTCATTCCATATTAACAGAGTGTATGACTTCATCTATTTTATTCTTATACAATGTGACTCATAATACAGTGAGGATCTGTAGGAAAATAACTGTACTGCTTTTAACAATGTCACTGATACAGTTGTTTTGTTTTCAATCTATGAATTTGCAGCAAAATCATTGGCACTTGCATTTCTGCATTTTGTCTTGTGTTTTCCTAGTAACTTGAGAATGATTCAAGGATGAATTGATTTTCATATATAATTAAGACAAGATAAGGATGGAAAATGGAAATGCATGCATAGAAAGTGTGCTTTGTAATTGGAGGTTTTACAAATATTAATGCTTGGAGAAGTTTGCATGCAACCTTTTTCTGCTGCAAGGTGCTGTTACATAAAAACACATTTGCCTTCAGGAAAGTTTTGTTAGAGTGGCTATTGAAAGCAAGAAAAAAATAAAGAGTTGACTCATACATTTGCTGAGTTTACCTGGAATGGAAGACACAGAAGTTCATAAATTAATGTAAGACAAAATACTGCTTTGAGATCTCACAGTATCCCATGAGTCTGTGGTCATGTCTTGCGTACACTAGCGAAAAAGGCATACATAACTAGAAGTTCATTCAACTGAAATTTATACCAGTGTCATCTTTAATGAAGCCTGTACAGAAAAAGCTCATTGATGAGTCAACATGAAGTAAATGATCCTTTGGGAGTACAGTACAGTATACAGTTGCTTTCATAAACAGATAATAAGAAAGGAAACAATTTGGTCTCCTTTACTCAGTTCTATTTCAGTTTCCTTAATGCTGTGATAGTGCTGGCAGGCAGCATAGAAAGACTTCAGCAGAAGGAGAAATCTCTACTGCTTGTCTATCCTTTGGCACAAGAATGATTGTTGTCGGGGAAGGCTTGAATTTATATACTGATCCCTAATAGAATTTTCATGTCTTCTGATTATTTCATTTTTTTCTCATATGAAATCTGCTAAATTTTTTTACTACCTCAGATTTATTTTCTCTGGGCTGATGCTTAAAGCTGTATTTGCAGAGAAGATTGTTCTGACTCCCCTTGACAGGAGCAGACAAAAATGTGTGTATGTGTGTCTATACAAATGCGTTACATATGTGTAAATATAAGTAGGTAAAAGCATAGCAGACAGTCATGTGGTATAAGAGAACAAATAATTCAACGTTTCTGGTGAAAGTATTTCTAGCAAACTCATTGTTTAATACTTTCTTGTCAAATAGGAACTGACAATTAATAGTTTGAAATGTTAGAAACCTTTAGGAAACAATTGTCTTCCTATTGCAATGGAAATGCACTACGTACAGCCACAGACTGTCTTACATTTTTTGCTATTTTTCAAGTGTCTGTTGAAATCAGAATATTTTAATAATATTTTAGTAGTTTTATATTCATATTCTAAAATTGCCTGTAACTAAATTTCACTTTCTTTCATTTTATCTGGATTGGTTCTGAAATAATCCAAAATGCTATACACAGAATATAACATGTGAAATAATATAATTTATCTCTACTTAAGTTGCTTCTTTGTTCCATTAAAAAAGTGTCAATTTTTTGTTCTTGTTGATTTTTTTCTTAACAAGTTTTGCTAAAAATCATTGAATAACAATTCTGAATATATATATAAAAAAACAGCAATCTTATCTATTGCTATTGAGAATATGAGTGTATAAATGTTTTCTAGTTTTCTGTCCAACACTCATCCTGACCTTCTCTTACCACCTTTGCCAGCAGCATCATTGTTCTAATATATTCTCTCACTGTTCTCCAAGTATTCATTGAGCTAGGAAATGATCAGATGAGGAGGAACATATGTTGTGTTGTTTAGAACATTAAATTTCTGGTTAAATTAGAACATTAATTCAGGTCCCTTGGTATGATAGTCTTTTGCTGACACCCATACCCATGCAGTTGTTTGCACATTTGGCCTAGTATGTGTTCAAATCACGTTCTCAAAGGCTAACAAATGTGGCTGAATAATATTAACAGATTACTTTAAACACTGAATTCTAACACCTTCTCAGGAGACCTTCACAAATATGTCTTGATCTGTAATTTTGTTGGTTGTTGGTTATCAGTTGATAGCTTGTGCTGCCAGAACCATTCAACAATAAGCAGCAAACCTGTGCTTGAATCGTGACAGAAGTATTTCCCCTAAATGACCTGTGTCTCCGCAATCCCTCTCAGTACTGTTCTCAGTATATGCTTTCTGCTGTGCATTATGACAGTCAGAGTGACACACCATGCAATGAATAATAATGTGTTATAGCTGCAAGTAGTTAGAACTTACTTCCCTCTCACTCCTAGCACCTTGCCTAACAAACTTTTCTACTCCCACACTGTTGTGTGACAAAGGGCTTCAGTGTATATACTTGCTCTCATTTCACAAAAGCAGAAATCCTTGCCATTCTAGAGCTTGGAATACAGGTCTTCATTAGTACGATTGCTCTATAGATATCTCATTTAAATGCCTTACAAAATCAAATCCCAAAGGTATGCATGGGTGTAATACAGAACTAGCCCATAGCAAGCATCAGTCAGCTTGTTAAAGAAAGATGGAATATGTAAGATGCCAGTATTTCAAGTATTTCAAGTATTTTCTGCAGCAAGGTTTATATTCTCTGTATCTTAATATTATATTCAGTAAATAAATTTGAAGCTGTGAGTATATTATCTAATGCATTTTCTGTCTGCACAGAAAAACCTCAGTTACAGGATTTGGGGCTTTTTTACTGACCAGCAGGTTTAATAACTGACTCATAATCTTGCCATACTCAGCCTCCCACCTAATACCATCATGACAAGATGCAGTTTTTCTTCTGTTGAAAGGTAGTAAGAAATAAAAATTAATGCTTTTTGAAAATGGAATAGCCACAAATAACTTGGTGTGATTAAGTTGAAATGAATGGTGCTGACTACCTGAAATATTCCTTAGTCTTGTAAATTACACATAGACTTTACACATTTAGGATGTGTTTTTTTCTCTTATATTAGCAAACAAACAAATGGTGCTCTTGCTTGAAAGGCTTTTAAAGATGAAGACATATGGAGTTAGGTGATTAATGCACTTAGACAAACTCTGTAAATCCCAAAATGTTCCAATCCACTTATTTCAGCAACTGAATGCCGCTTAAAATCTGCCCTAGTGGCTTTGTTTGTAGAACAGAATCAGATTTTGTGATGTTTTGATGTTTTTGGACCTGCATACTTTAGCAAATGAGAAGTTCATATCAGCAAATTTCAACAAGCTCAAGTTATTATCTGTAAAGCATTAATTTAACAGGAAACATGACATTCTGCCTATAAACTAGAAAACTTTTAGTCTAAAATAGTCACAGACCAGTCTGCATCTACCTCTCATTGTAGTGTATTCATTTATAGATTTAGTAAGTACATACTTTGTGATAACCAGAGGTAATGTTGTTTTAGAATAAATAAATTAGAAATGATCTGTATATTTTAAAAGTCACAGATGTTTGAAAAACTCTTTTATGAAAATATCCATTCCTGTAGTGTTTGGGACTATTAAAAAGCAAATCAATACTAAACAAGGTTGAAAATAACAACATTTAAGTCTTACCATCTGTTATTTAATAACTATTTGAATTCTTAAGTGAATGATAAGGAGAAGTACTTGTGTTAAAATAATTACTTTGGAACCAGTTACTTATTGCTACTTGTGTTTCTTTTTATTTATTTATTTTTTCCTATAAATGATATCACTTGAGGAGGGAGGGAGCAAAATATAAAAATAAAATTAAAAAAAAAAAACAAGCAAAAAACCCCTTGTTTCTACAAAACATCAAATTAGAAATAGTTTGATGTTATCAGTATTTTTGTTTTAAAATTAGATTTTATATAATATTAATCTTAGGCTATTTCTGGGAAAAGTTTTAAATACAAAATTAAAACAACTTTATACCCTTCTTTTTGGTAGTGTTTGCATTACATTTGTACTTTGGACCTAAATATCTCTTCTCTTCCAAATTTCTAGAATAGGAATTCTAGTTAAGAGAGCTTTATATACTTTAGAACCACAGATGGTTAAGTCTTGCTTTTGTGAATGTGCTTTTCACACAGAATTACTGAATGGTTTTTCCAAAACTCATAATTAATTTTAGCTGGCTCCTCTTTGGAGAACCCATTTTAAATGGGGCTGGATTAACAAAGTGAGCTTTTGAGAATAAGTTCCACCTGAAATATTTTTAATGAAAGACCCTGTCCTTTGTCCTCCCAATTTTCACTGAATGTTTTTGTATATAATTTTTGTAAAATTTGAAAACTTCACCCTAGTATCCCAGTTTTCTTGGTATTACCCATAGTTACTTCCCAAAGCCTGTAGTACCTAAAACTTTGACACCAATACTGCTTCTCCTATCTTAAATAACAGTTTGTGGGTTTTTTCATAATGTTGGAGATAATTTACACTTACATATACAAAGGAGAGTAAAGCAGGTAATATTTTTAGGAAATGCATAAGCAGAGGGAAATGTAAAATTTTTTTATGAAAGAAAACGATTGTGATAGATGTTCAACANTTTTTCCCAAACAATCCTACAGCATTGCTGTACAGCTCCTTAAAGTGATGTTTCATTTCTTGCAGGATTTTTACCTTCTTCATCACCAGAAATCCACTTTACAAGACACTCCTCCATAGATCTTGAAGATCAGATTTGATTCAGTAAAGTAGGTTTCAGTTTAAAACTTCACCGTACACATTGGGAAAGAATGCTAGAGAGATTATAGGAAAACTGAGTCTGAAGTATCACTAACAGATAAAAATATTAAATTCACACTTCAAATAATCATTAATCTTATAATCATTTTCACCAGTCATGACAGAATTTCTTAAGTTCTTAATCAACTTAAATGCAAATCTATTCTTTTTCACTTTTTAATGAAGTGAATATTGTGGAACTAATTACTATGGAATACGCATTCTTTATGGAAGTGATGCTGCAATGGACTAGACAGTTCTAGTGTGGTTCTAGTGTAGCGGTAATCAGGTAAATTCCAAACTAGATGATCTTTAAAGTCTCTACCAACCTAAGCCATTTTACGATTCTGTGATTCTATGATTATTGTTTTATGATTTTTAATGCACTTATTTACACTGATGCTGAAAGATCATCAGGTATTTCAGGTTTCATATGCTCTTTAAAACAACATACAACTTCCATGGGAATTAATGGGAATGTGGAGATAAAAGTGAGAGCTGAAGACTGCATGAGAAAATTTGGAAAACCCAGGTGAAAGTTGGTTTTTTTTTTACCAACTTATACCATATTTCAGAGCTCTTATGAGCATAAATATGGTGCTTACTGCCTTCATTCATTGCTAGGTCCTAAATTGTTCTCTCACTTTTTAATCCATTTGATTTGAGTCACCATCTGTCAAAGTACATTTGTATCATACCACATTCAGAAATCTTAAATTATTTAGAATCAGCTATGGATTGCTTAGATACTGAAAAGAATGATAATTATTTTTTAGTGAGTTTTTGTTTTTTGTTTATTTGTTTCCCTTCTACTGCTACATTTTTTCCAATTTGCTTTGCATGTTATGGTGCACATCATATGTTGATTTGGTGTCATATATCATTCACTCAGGCTGTGGAACTCTTCACTATTCTGAGTTCTTTTAACACTTTTTTTTTTTTTTTATATTTTTACTGAATATAATTTCCATTTTACAGGTAGAGTGACAGGTGTACAAGAAATGGAATAATCTATCCTGAGAGCCTGCAAGCACTCTGGAAATACAAAACCTGTGGATCCCGTCTATGTGGTTTTTGATATTCTTACCAGTGGCCACAGTCCTCCAAGGATTGATGGTAAGAAAAGAGGTTATTATGTACACTATGATTTACATGGTAGAGTTAAGCGGAGAATACATTATAAGAAAAGTGTAGCAGAGTTGAATGATAATTTGAGAATTAAGTGCTAATTTGTCTTATATTTACAAATTATATCCAGATTTAGTGTGTAGGGGAAACTGAAGACACTTAGTTGGAAGAAATTTATTTAGAAAGTTATAAGTACTTGAAAATAGACGTTGAAAAGAAGAGTTACTTCTTTTCTCTTCTTTACTTACTTTTCTTATTTACTACAGTAATTATTAGTAACAGTTATTTGTACTGTGAACTTCGTTTTTTTCCTCTTTCATTTTGACAGTCTTCTCTATCAATGATGTCACTGCACAAACCAGTTCTTCTTTTACCCACTTTTTCAAAAGCTGTAACTAAACTTGCTTTAGGATCTTGCGTGGTTAAAGCATGTAATTACCCTTTTTTTTGCAGTGAAAATTTAGAAATCTGCTATATTAAATTTTCCTTGCCTGGGAGGTCTTTTCTGAAGCTCTTTTCCCCAAACTAAAATTTCACTATGAATTTATGTTAAACATGAGGATGAGGCGGTACAATTTTGCTGCTATGTTTTTATTCATTATGTTTTTGAGGCATATATAGTTAAGATTTTATTTTCAATAAATGCAAATTGTGTTTTCCAGTCACAATAACCCGACAGTAGAAGAAATTAAGATGTCTGATACATTCATCTTGATATCAGAATATCATCATCTTGGTATTTAAAATTCACTGAAGAAAAAATTGCTCTCACAGTGTACAGTAGTACAGTGTACTATTTCCAGAGTGGTGTATCATTTGTGTCCATGTCTAGTTGTCTATATTCTTAAATTTTACAGTCTTAAAAAAGTAACAGTAAGTTATATGTGTTTTTCATTTTATTGACAAAATGAGGTATTAGATGGGGCATAACAATAAAATGAAAGACCATGCTCTATTGTCATTTACAGTTGCATTTATAATTGAAATCAAACAGGTTATCCTTCCCTGTGAATTTACAGCTTAATATCTGTGGCACTTTGTCCTGGAGAGGAAACAGTTTGTCTATAATTGAATGCTATGCCTGGAATTAAAGCTATAGGAAAATGTCAGGATCTTCAGGGCTGTGTTAGAGGGAAGTGTGTTTCCTAATGCTCAGACAAAACATCCGTGTTTCAGTTTGTACCTGTTGCTTCTTGTCGTATCATTGGGCCATAGACCCAAAAAAGAGCCTTGCTCAGTCCTTTTTGCAGTCTCCCTGTACGTATACTTTGATGAGATTTCCTCTGGGCCTTCTCTTCACCAGATCTCTCAGCCTTTCCTCAAAGAAGACATTCTCTAGCCTCTCCATCTTTGTGGCCCTTTGCTACTCTCTCTTGCACTGGGCAGCCCAAAACTGGACACAGTACTCCAGATGTGGCCTCATCACTGCTGAGTAGAGGGGAACCTGCTAGCAGCACTTTGCCTAATACAGCTCAGGATACCATTAGCTTTCTTTGCAGCAATGACATGCTTAGCTTGGTGAATTGGTTGACTCTGCTCTAATGGAAACATTGACAATAAAGCATAAAACAGAAAATCTAGAAAGTCTTTCTATATAGCATGTTGCCTTTTAGTGATGAGTCGTTAACATCAAAGATGTTCCTAACTGAATTTTTTCAGTAGAAGTAATTATAGAAGCTTGTTCTGTTAACCCAACTGGACAATTAACAGTTTCTTTCAAATTTACACAACAGAAAACAACATTCAGTTCTATCTTTACCAGAAATAATAGATACTATGATATTATGAAGAGATGGGCTTATTGAACAATCAGTTGAACTTTCCGTGTGCTAAAAGCACATGCTGTGGTTCTACCCAGATCTTCCTGAATGGAGGATAAACTTATTTTTTTCTAAGACTCTATGACCAAGTAGAAATTACCTATCAACTAAAACTTAAAACTAGAACTGCAAATATCAGATCAAATATAAGTGAAGATTAATAAATGAGACAGCACTATATTCAGCTGATGATTTTTGTGGTTATATAACTGATTTTATTTTCATTTTTTTTCTATACCAAAACAATTGAACAATTATCAATAAAATCTCATACACATCCATGAGCTTAAATTATATTACAAAAATCACGTTCTCCCTGTGACATTATTTATGAGGTTTTCAGCATCTATTGAACCCCTTAATTAATTAGTGAGCTATACCATAGATCCCCACAGATAAAAGTATGTTTGTCAGCATTTTTTGTTCTCCTTTGTAAGCAGTAGGCTAAAAGATTATTGAAGCACTGTCTCCACATGCAAGTAGCTTTTTGTCAGCAATGTTTAATAAAATAGAAAGAATAGTATGTTCTACAGCCTCATTTATGATTTCTTCATATTTATTTAAATGAAGGCAGGACTGTCATTGGCTTGGAAGAACTTAGGAACTGCTTTTCTCTTTACTTTATATAAGCATAATGGTCTGATTTCACACTTTTCCTTGAACTTTGTTTATTCTTATTCAGTTTTAAGATTTCTCTTCTCCTTTATTTGAAAACTAGACTTCACTTTTCTTAGATTTTAATCATGTTTCTCATTCACCAAATGACTGACAGTTCTGTATACAGTCTTTTGCATTGGTTACTTTCAGTGCTAATCACAGTCAGAAATTCTGTTCTTTAACTCTTATCACTTATCAATAAGGAATTGTTATGACAGTTGGTCATTGTTCATGTTCATTGTGTGAACATTTGCCAGTACATACATTTGAGATTTCACACCATACTAAGGATCAGACAATCTTACTCCATTAGCTGAAAAACAAGCAAAGTTTCCTTGCCAATCTGTGCTTATATTATTTCGCACTTTCACTGTTTACGTTTTTGACTCATGATGATCTTGGTCCAGAAGAAGAGCCAGAACCTAGTGACCTCCACGGTGTGACTGGAATTTTGTACCATAGCGTCCAGGGCAGTTCCCAGGCTGGGGAAGACCAGATAACAGCTGCTTTTCTTAACACTTGCCTTCCACTCGAATGTGGCCAGTAGTGGGGAAAGAGCATGAAAAATAGCAACTACTCAATTTAGGAACTGAACAGAAGCCCCCAGGATATTTCCTTTTTCTCACCTTGGCATTGCTTAGAAATATCACATCAAAGGTGTTGTCCAAAAATTTCCAGGGTTTGTTCTTGTTGAATATCAACACACTGTGTTAAATGAAATTTGTGAACAAATATGTATGGAATTATTTTTCTTGCTCAGAAAACCTTGAAAATAGAAGATTGAAAGCAATGTACAAATAGTATCATTTGAAGGCATCAATGTGCAATGTACTACATAAAAAGTCAAACAAACAATTCAGTCCAGACCCAATGATACCCTTTTAATATCTCATTAGTGAATGTTGTACTGTGATAACAATTACATATTTGTTTTGAATAGATTTGATGCATAGGTGGCATTTGTGATTGAGAAACAGATAATAATTATATTTTGGATTTTGTTTAGTAAAGTAACATGCACCTTTTCATATAATATGTAGTGTCATCTCATGATGTCACAAATAAGATTGCTTTAAAGGTATGTAGGTATGTTCTGAGAATGTGATCACTCTGTTTTCTATGCTTATTAGGTGATAAAAGTATAACTGGGATATTAAAAATGACAAACTTTAGGATAGAAGATTGTATCATTGCCTACAGCATGTTGCAGTCGATGTTAATTTTGTGTTTAGTCCTGTCAATGCAAGAATATCTTCATATATATTACTTAACTACTGGCAATTTGAATGGCATCAAAATGCAGAATACACGTGTTTCTGACAGAAATTAAATATTTTGTAGCTTTTTGTGAATACAGTAGTTTGTATACACAGAGATGCTGTAGATTTGCAGATGCTTGTGTCTTAAATTCTGATTAGATCCTCAAAAGCTGTGTGTCTTCTGGTTTCAATGCCCATATATATATTTTTTAATTCAGGTATAGCAACCTTCATATTTACTCACAAGTTATTTAATATTACCAAGAAGTTGTTAAGGCACTTTTTTAAAGAAAAAGTGGAGAAAACTTATGTTAGGCTGTGATGATTTTATCGTTCTGGGGATATTCTCCCCCCACCCCCCGATTTATAGCACTCAAAAGAAAAAGAGTCATAAAAAGTTTCTAGCCCAAAATATATCAGCAGCGTCAGTGAATCAGACAGGAACGAAATAAGCTCAACATCTGAGAAAAAAGATTGTTAGTTGTCAGCAACTTTATCTCATATCACGCTCACAGCCTTCTCCAAAATTCCCAAAGTCTTTTTTCAGTGTACTTGAAAGATGATTTTATTTGGAATATTGATTATAGCTACACAACTTTTCACCCATGGTAGGGAACTTGTTGTTGCTATTAATGTCAGTGATAGTATGATCAGATGCTAGATGGTATTACAGTGAAGACTTGGTTTCATTTCCTTATACCATAGAACTTTCTCACCAGAGAGCCCACTGAGTCAGTAGAATAAATCTGAAAGTCAATGTTAATGATTCAGTAAGTGTTATTTACTGAATTCAGCTAGTTTATGGGTTTTTTTAATTCTACAGAAACTTTATGATATGATATATAAGTTAAATTTTCATTTTCTTTTATTTTCAAGTATGCCAGTTTCACACCATAGATTGCAGAATGAGTAAGGATATCAAACATAATTCGACTTCTTGAGAGAGGATTCAGAAAGTTAGCTGTATCATTATGTGCATGGAATAATTCTGAGTTACTGCTTAATATATGAAGTTTGCTATAATTACCATGAAAGCGCCTGACTAATTCTTTTTTGGGGGTTGTGTGGAGGAGTTTTATCTATAAATAATTTCTTTCTAATTTTGAGAGAAATGCTGGCACATACATCATCCATATTCTGTTTCCTTTGATCCTGCAAAGGGTAGCATGTCTAACTTTATACATGCAAAGTTTTCTGTAAAAATTATTTAGAATTTAGATCCTTGTAAATATAAGGCATAAGCCCAATTCCAAGCACTTTATGTAAACATACTTAAGTACTTCAAACATATCTTGGTTAAATGACAGCAAACATCTCAGCACCTTAGGAGCCCAGATTAATGACTTAGTTTAGAAACCGCAGAAACCTTGGTTAGAAGTCATGGTAATCAAGCTGCAACAGATTTGCTAGGTGAGCCTGAGCATTGTGCTGTTGTGTCCCTGTGACTTAACAACTAGCTGGAGCAGTCGGACCCACTAAAACCTTGAAGCACTTCATAGGGCTTTTGGCAAGGAGCATCTGCCAAAATGGAGTTTTAGGTAACTTTTATGTACAAGGTTTTATGTACAAGTTTTAAACAAATATTTATTTATGTAATTAGAAAACTGTATATACAAGTGTTTTTTTTTTTCTTTTTTTGCAAAACTATATTTCATTTCATTTTACTGTCATTCTTCTATCTCTGTGGCTAGGCTGGTACCTGTGAATACTGGTTGATCTGTCAGAATCAGGCAGGCTTTTAAGAAAATGAGTTTTGACGTTCCGTTCCTTAAGATGATCCCTTGCTTTTCAATTACTGCTTTCTGACTTGGAGGTTTCTTAAGGTAACTCGGAGCCTGTTCCTATATTGTCAACCAGGTGGCAGCAGTGCCACGTCAGAACAGCTCCAATACCCGTTCCCTGACATCAAGTGTTAATGCAATTGACCAATCAGTGCTAAGATGATGGGAGGTAATTGGGTAATTGTATTTTACTGATCACAAGCAGAGAAAAGAAGGTGAAGGGGGGAGGGAAAAAAAAAAAAAAAAAAAAAAAAAAGAGAGAGAAAGAGAACGGAAGGGGTGAAGGAGGAGTATAGCGAGGAAGACTGGCCCCGGGACATTTACAAATCCTAGGGTGCCACTGAAAGGTGGGGAGTCAGACAAAGCCAGAGCGACAGAAAAGCAGATCTACTCCCAGCAGCAACAACAGGAGCTGTCTGGAACTGGATATATACATAGATGCGTACGTACGTGCACACACAGGAAGAATTCAAGCTGAAGCTAATGGGAGGGAGAAAGGGTTTTGGCTGTGCAAAAAGCTGTGCGTTTCAGGCATGAAACTAAAAACTGAAAGAAGAGGCTGTGCTCCCGGGAATGTGTCATCTTGGAAGGGAGGGAGGCAGGAAGGAAGGAAGAAAAGGGGGAAGATAACTGGCATGTGGAAGACGATGGGATTCTAACTCACTGCTGTGCAGAAGGGAAATCCAACTTGTAGATCTGAAATACACCAGGCAGAGATTGCAAATGTGATCGGAGCTGCGTTGAAACAGAGGAAGAGAAGAAAAGGGAGGCAGAGGCTGGAGAGCTTTTATCCTTCCCCCTCTCTCTTTCCCTCTCTCACCTCAAAGAAGAAATAGAAGTTTATCCGTCTTCGTGCTGCTGGATCTTTATAGCTGCTGGACAAAAGATGGAGAGGAAGCTGAAATGAAAAGCAAAGGGAACCAGTGCTTGCGAAACTCACGGCTAAGAAGACAAATCACGCCTCCCCAGGCTTCTTTTGTGCCCCATCGGGGGACTTTTAACATCAGAAAGATTTTGAGAAGTGTGGGGAGCAAAGGGGAGAGTGGGCGTTAAAAACACCCATCCTGAGTGTTTAAAAAATAACAAGGGGATGGATTTATTCTTGACAGCTGGTGGGAACCTTGATTTTTTTCTCTACTCCCTCCCTCCTTCATTCCATTTAATGTGAGATTATGAAAATGCAGAGGAGTTGGAGGGAAGGCAAAAGGATATAATGTGGAGTTTGAAGCGAGGAAGAGAGTGCTGATGCTGTGGATTGCTGGCTTCTTGCTGAAATCAAAAATCCAATTGCGCACTGGGTTGTGATTGGAAATCTAATCAGATCTTTGGAGAGAAGGGAGAGACACTAAAAGTTATTGTATTGACATATACAAATAAAAGTTTAAATGCAAACGGAGATTCTATCCTAAAGGAGTGTGGGGGATAGGGAGAAAGAAGAATGGGAATCCCCATTCTAATGTGGAGACACACGGATTGGATAATTGATAGTGCAGCAAAGAAGGGGGAAGAAGAAAATTGCCTGGCAAGACCTGGATCTTAACAGTCAGAACAAAATTTCATTAAAAGAATACAGATGGAGGGCTGATTAAACAGAAATACAACTCTTTCTGTTCTCCAGAGGAAAAACAAATAACAAGCAATGGAGAGCAGAGGAGCTAGAGTGGCAGAAAACCTCAGAAAAAGGGAAGTAGGCAAAGGATCCACTGTGGAATGAAAAGTTTCAGAAAGGAGAAAGACCATTCATCCTCTGCAATAATTTTTCTTTTTTTTTCTTGTTGTTTTAAACCCCTCTTCTCCAGTGAAGCAAACATCATTGTTACCACTACAGCAATTTTAAGCAGAAAAGTTGAACACAACAGAGAAAATAAAGGACAGAGAAGAAAAAAGCAAAATTGCTGGAGAGAGTTCAGCAGTGTTGGGTTGGCTTGGTACCTGTATGGACTGAAATTGCTTGGAAATTGCAGTTGGATATCTTTTATTTTTGTTTCCTTTCTTGTTTTTAATTTTGGTTTGGTTGCTGAAATGAAATAGTTCTCATAACCCCTCCCCCACCCTGGTTTTTCATAACCACTCGGATTTCCAGCTGGATAGTCTTTGAGGATATAGTAAGTACACTTTCCATTTTATTATTATTTTATTATTTCTTACAGAAAAAAAAAATACATGCCCCATTTCCTCTTTTTCTTCTACCTCTTTCTTTTCTCCGTTCCCCAACCTGAGTAAAGAAGTCAATTGAATTTTGGTAATGGCAGGGGTGGGGGCTGGGGGGGGGGGAACTGGCATTGGGAAGGGAGAAGAGGAAGAATGAGAGCAGAACTGAAATCTCACAGTAGCTCAAATATTCCTGTTAGTAAAACTCCAGCCTTGGTAGTGTGTTGCAGATACTTGCCGGTGTGGCTTTATGGCATTCGTAAATGTTCACTAGCAAAGGAGTCTTTTGAGAAAGCCCCTGCAGTGAGTGATGGGTGCTGCATGATTGCCCAATCTGTAAAAAAAAAAAAAAAAAAAAAAAAAACAGATGCAAGTTGCATATAATTGAATGCACAGAGGAGGTTTGTTTATTTATTTATTTACTTATTTAGTAAATGTTTTAAATAAACTCTGATTTCAGTGCTGGCATCCAGTCTGACATTGCAGATCAATATGGTGTATTAACAGGAAAATTTTATAATCAAGCAGGGAGGTGAAGGATGGCTTTTGGCAGGAGCGGGGGCGTGTAGGGCAAGGGGTGGTACAGGGAGTGGTAATGGTTTTTGAGGAGGCAGCTCTGAGAGAAATGGAATATTTTACACTCCATTGCTGAGAACAAATAGTAACAGGCAGAGAGAGGGCATTCTTCTGTTGAAGGGGAGTTCAGAGAATGGCTGTACTAGCCACTCATGCCCTCCAGATCTCCTAGGAAATTCTTTGCAATTTCGTGGTGAATCCTCCAGACTCCCCTAGGACTTTCCTGACAGTTGAAAAAGATTTACTTTGATTGATATGCAGTGAGAGGATACAGTTGTGTTAGGAGATCTTTGTTATTATGATGATAATGAAAATAATAGAAAGTGGCTTGTAGATGGTGGTGTTAACAGATTAGCAATGATGTGTAACATTCCAGTAAATGTCTCTCCCTTTCTTTAGAAATATGATGTGAGGGTGTGGAATGAAGTCAGAATAACTTGTAATTTGAAATAATGGTCCTTGTTTTCCTGTGGAGGATTGTGCTACTTCTGTCTACTCTTCTGGCATGACTGTAAACCTTGTAGATAGGAAGTTTTTCTCTCCTTCTTTTCTCCCTTACCTCCACCATCCTCCTTCATAAGCAGAGCCTTGAAATGAAAATATTAGGCCAAAATTAGTATAGAAGGAGAGAGAAAAGCACATAGTTAAATGAACCACTGAAGTTATATGGATGTTTCTCTCAGGTGAGGTAAAGAACTAGCTTTGCAACTAATTTTACTTTTCTCTAGCTGCAATATTCTGGAAGAGGGGGAAAGAAGGAAGGATGGATGAGGTGCTGGTAAGGATGGATTGTGATTTTACTGTTTTTTTTTGTCTGGCAGCATTTCCTTCTTCTCAAGCTTTCTGTGTGGAGTAACACAATCCAGACCTTCAGCTTCCCTGGATAAAAGCATTAATAAATTCATATTTTTTTCTTTGTATTTCTGCACTCATGCATGTCACCACTGTTGCTTCACCTAGACATCTTAATTTTTTTAATGTAATGGAAATGAGACCTTCTGCTTTTTAAATGTGCCCATGTACTTCTGTTTGGAGGTCATGCCTCTGAAGCATTAGATACTTATAAGGGATTAAAATTTAGGGTCCAGTTCTGCTCCTAAGGAAATCTCTGGGAATTTTTGTTCAGCCATATGAATGAATCAGAGCCTTTGTGCTCTTGTATTTGGAAAAAGAAGAAGCAGGCACAGCAAAAATTGTTCCTTCCAGCTCCAATTGCTCTCCTCCTTCTCAGTACAGCTAAATCAGTTTAGTATGAAGTGCTTTAGCCTCATTTATTTCTCTGGGCACGTTTCCTGGTGGGATACTAAATGGGTAATAAGTTTGTCAGCATCTGAAAATAAGCACAAAACTCTGGTCTTCATTCCTTCATGTATCATTATAAGCCTGTACCCTATTGTGGGCTACACTTAGACCAGCAGTTGCAAGTAATAGAGCAGCTAAATTTATGTTAAGCTGCTGCTCAGTAATTACTGAAGGGAAAAGAAGCTGGCTAAGGAAAAGGCATCTCCAAGCTTTTCCCTGGATTGCTGTCAAGTGAATACATAAACAGAAAATCTGATAGAGCAAATCTGACTTTTGACAATAGGATGCTGCCATAGGTGCCTCATTCATTTCTTACAATAACTAACAGGAGGATTTTCTTGATGTGATAAAGAAACACTGGGAAAATTTAGCCACCAGTTTGGGCTGAAACAGGCAAATCTTGTCAACATTAAAAAGCTATGGATGCTGTCTGCTTCTAAATAGGCAACAGTTTCACACTTCAGTGAATCATTCACTTAATACAGTAGCCAAAAGACAGGTGGTACAACACAGAGTTTAACTCTTTCAGTCTCATAATGGGAATGAGTATAGCATTTCTAAGCATTTGTGCTTGGCTTATCCAGAGCCCAAAGGACTGATCGTAAAATACACTGCCAAAATCATCAAACTAAACATCCAACTAAGTGAGGAGCAACACATCTCGTCAGGCAGAGTCAAGAACTGGCTGTCTCTGCTACTTCCCTTGCATGTGCTTGCGTACAGATGTACCACTCAGCAGTGTGTGCTGATCCTGGAGGCTGCTTCTTCTTCAAAATGTGGACAATCCATTTGGAAATAACCCTGGGCCCTTGGACTGTAATGGAATTTGGTGCTCTAAAGGGAAACACTGTATTTAACTGGTATGTTTAGGCACCCAAAGCTTGTGCAGAAGGGAAAGCTGAACTGGAGACTCCTGCTTCACTTGTAAACGTTTTCCAAAACAATTTGAGATCACAGATCTCAGACTTCAAGTTTTCTTTACAAACAGCAGGTTATTACTGTACGTAGTCCATGCCTTTTCACATATCAGGAATGATTCACACTGATCAAGAATAGGAGCATGTTCAGTTTGCTAGAGCAGCAAATTTTATGTCACAGTATCTCCCAGCCTGATAGCGCTGAGTGAAAAATGAACATTCACATTGGCTGAGACCAAAGAAAGAATGCTCTAGATGTGAACAGATACAAGAAATTGTAAGGAAATTGAGGAAAAGAAGGGGATTTCCAAAATGTTGTCATAGCTTCCTACATATAGGTATTAAAATGATTTGTCTGTGACCTTAAAAGCTGGATCTGTTTCCAAATGAAGGTTCTAGCTGTGGTGATACGAGGTGGGAAGATTTTGCACAGGACCTGGAACAGGCTTTTAGCATATTTTGAGAGCATGGTGCGGGTGACAATTCACAAGCCAAACTGTCCAAGAGTGAAGAGCCAATATATTCAGTAAAGGAGTGCACTGTGCGCAGCAGCAGCATGCAAGAGCCTCCATCTCACTTGTGCAACTGTGCTTTCACTTTGCCTTTTTCAAATCCCTTTCCTTCTGATTGCCTGTGCGGGAACAAGGGGAGATAAATGAGTACTAGAATTAGTGCCACTTGCAGTCTGGGAGGGAAATGATTCTGAAGAAATGCAATTAATTACTACCCATTAAATTATTTCTGAAGTAGTCAAACTGACTGGACTTTGGGCCCACATTCTGCATCTCCATCTGTCCCCTTGCCACCTGCCTTGTGAAATTAATAATGAAAAACAAGCCTCCTTCAGTATAAAGTGCTACCCCTCCAGGACAGCTCAGTTCAGGAGGATTTAGCAATAGCAGCAGTCATGGTGACCTGGAAGGTAGCCTTGCAGTGTTCTTTTAATTCTAGGAACATGGGCAAGGAGCTGTCCTGAAGAGCTATCTATAGAAAGGATCTTGCCTCTGCCTCTTGTAATTTCTTGCTGTAATAGTAGAAGAAATTGAGGCTTAACTTATGACCTTTTTGAGCAGTTTATTTCATGATGCTATTTAGAAAAGCAAGGTGCCTGTTTTTAGCTTTTCTATCACAGTTGTTTCTTCTCTTGGGACTGGAAATAGGGATGCAAAAAGGAGAGATAAGTGTGCTAGTGGTGTGTTTCAGTTGCAAATGCTGTGATACATGGAAATGAATTAATGCACAGTTCCTGGTATGGGTCCTGGATAGTTTGCAGTCGGTTAGAGGAAAAGGCAAAAAATCAGGCGCTTGTGCATGCACACAATAAAAAAGAATCAGGATCTACATTTGGTATCCAAGGAAGCAGGAGCAGAATCCTGCAGGGCTTTCTGTTCATTGTTTAAATGTTGCCATAGCAATATCTCAGGGCACAAGTTACATGTTTTCCACTTCTTGAGTTGTGCTTTTCTTCCCCCTCTCTCTCTTTCTGTTTCTCGATCTATCTACTCAACAGCTAGGAGTATCTCTGCAGAACTTTGCAAAGCAATCGGAATAGGAGTGTGAAAGCTGTGTTATCTGTCCACTTACATCCATTCCTTGTCATTTGCTAATTCACTGAAAACACAATTAGGTTAAAATTGTTGGATGGAAGAGAAGTGGGAGGCTCTTGTTAGGAAATTGAACACATTACAATATTTTGTGTAGTGGTGATATGTTCATTGGATAGCTGCAGGCAAGTGGAGTATAGCAGTCACTGACAATTGAAAACAACAATGGACTTACCAGGACTGAATCTATTTCTCGGGCAGGTTAAAATGCATTTCAGATATATACCAGAGCTTCTGTAATTTGAAATGTTCGCACCATTCTAAGAACTCTTGAAATTCTGAATTCGCTATGCTGAGACAAAATATACCCTTGCTGCTTGTGAAATGGAGAGAGGCAGTATCAAAGCACAGAATAGTCTCCCATAGTATTTGCTGCAGAGCTTGTACTTGTTATGTCAGGACTGAGGGGGTGCAATGTAACAAGAAAACCAGGAGAATTAAAAACAAAAAAACCAACCTCAAATCAAAACGAAGATAAACAGACTTCCAGCCTAGAGGCTTTTGCATGCACATAGTTAAAGCTTACTTAGGAGTATCACAGGAAAATAAATAAAATGATTGTGTGTTTGTCTGCAAACCCAATTCAGGATGTTGTTTGTGTCTGAGGGATCTTTCAGTTATTTGGCAATGTGGGATCCATCCAATTCCTTTGCAGTAAAACAATCTTCAGAAATATGGATGCAGTTTCTTTTCATGTTTTTGTGTAGGCAGTATAATATAAATTGACTTCCTGGAAGCCTAGGAGTCAGTGCTTTTTCTTCACTGTGCATGTAAAAATGATTGTGTTAAGGGTCAGACCTAATTCCTAAAGCCAATGACGGTAACTTTTAAAAAGTATTAATGTAGTTCAGATCGCACGTTTTCACTTTGCTTACAAACCTTTCTCTGCTTTCAGGTCAATAATGTCTTTTCTTGTGTTAGATAGGAAATAAAATCAAGAACATAAATAGGCTGTCATTATTAATGAGGTGAGTGTAACGTAAGTAGTAACAGTTCAGGTTTCCTCACACTGCTTATCATTATACCTCAGTCATGACCTTAAGCAAAAGACTGCCTAAGACCTTATCTAGGCACTAACTCTGGAGTTTCTCTTAGTGTCCTTAGTGTCCACTCCAAAGGGTGGCCAGGTGTGATGGGGATGGAGATCACTTCTAATTCACTGTGCTACTGCCCACTCTTCAAATTACTGAAGCCCATAAGATTCCGCTGTTTTCAATTGAATATGTAGTAGGTAGTTTAGGATGAAAGTTTTGACATAATTGGGTCTTCATCGTCTATATACGAAAATTTTGATTTCTTTTGATCTCCAGAACCAACAATTTTAGTAGGGAGATGGAACAGGCTGTGGTGATAATTTCTCTATAAAGAGGGAATTCTGTCTTTCAGAGAATGTATTAAAAGGAATGTTTTGATTTTTATTCACTAATGTCCATTTTTCTATTCCAGTGCAACACTGCAACTGCTGTTGTGTAGCAACTCTTCCATGCAACCAATTTCATTCCCTTTACATGTTTCTTTTTTTCCTTCACCCAAATGAAGTATAAAACCTGTTTCGGTTCCAGAAGTAAACAGCAGGGCAAAGATTTATACTCATAGACATAGAAAGGTGATCTGAATGCCATTCTGAATTCGTATTCCATAAACTCCAGATTTCTCTCTGGATTTCTCAACATTTCACATTTCCTTTGTAGTTCCTGATGACATTCCAAGAAAGAATGCTTATTTTATTTTAATCCATGTATGAGATGGATTAATGAAATAATTTAATCCCTGTTACTGACATAGTAAAACCTCAATTTATATTATCAAAACTAGAAATTCTGTAAATTGTCATATTTTAGGGCTGAATTCTTAGTCATTTATTAGCAGGAGAATTTGGTGCTGGTGCAATCTCTGTGCATTGTCTGTTGACATCAACAAGAGAATATTGTGATGTGTCACAGTAAGTTTAATAAAAACAAAAAAAAAGGATTCACTTTTTAAATGCTATGGAAGAAGCTCTGCAAGACAGGAAGGGGTTAACTTAAAGGACCACAGCTTTTTCTCCCTCAATGCATGCAGATTTCAAATGAAGTGTGCAAAAATATATTAAATTCTATGAAATTTTTGCCAAAGGGAATGCATGTTGTGCTAAGGATTTTTAACTTAGTTGTTTGGTTTTATATGAATTTTCTCTGCCACTACAGTATTTGTGAGCCCTTATTGGAGAGGCAGGTTCTTTTACAAGTGGTTATATATTATTTTTCCGGAGGCAAGCTTCTATATTTATGCCATCACTTAAAGAACTGAGGTTCATTTTTGTTAGGGTTGTTGATGCCACAACTACTACAGGGGAAAGATGATGAGCACATTAGCCTTTTAGGTTGCTCATATGCAGTGCACATTCTACTTCTTCACTAAGAGTTTTATTGTGTTTGACGCCTGTGTGAATTATGTCTGTATATGGTGCAAGGAATTAAAAAACATAATAGATTTCTCGTTAGGACTTGAAAGAGGTTGAAAAACCTCACCTCAGTGAACATTCCTGTTGATATTTGTCTTTCTGTAATGTACATTTCACTGAGTAGTCTGGCCCTAAAGATTGAGTTATGTACTTAGGTAAAGTCCTGGAGGTATCTGTTGAAAACTGCTTTATAACCATAGCAGGGGATGACTTAGTCCTTAAGTACCTTTCTATAACTTGTGGAGAAAATAATTGTCTTTTTTTAATGGGAAATTTCAGCTTTGGGACTATGTATGAAAGTCTCATACAGCAGTAGCAAAACGGTATTAAGATTTGCACAGAACTATAGATAATCATTTTCTACCACAAACAGTGTTGTGTCTAATTTAATGTATAATCTACATAAGCTTTTTTTGTGGCAAAGGAAGAGGAAGTTGATGGATGCCTATAGCAAAGGAAAGATAAAATAGACTCAGTAATGCTACTTCAGAAGGACTTGTCTTGTAAACTTGAGGAAAATTATGGGAAAATTGAGAAACCATTTAAAAAGATATCTTTGAATAAAAACTGAAGTTTTTTGGAATACATTGTTTTGTCAGAGAAAAGAATTCATAGTGTATTATGATCTGTCTTTGATACAAAGAAAAATTAAGCCAAAAACTAGCAGTTAAAAATTTAAGCAAACTAGTATACTTTAGGGGAAAAAAAAAAATATATATATATATATATATATATACATATAAATAAATTGTAAAGTGAAGACAGCTGATAATATATAATTTACTGAAGGCACTCAAAAAAAATCTTGATAGGAGAGAAGTGATGTGTTTGGACGGTGGGCTGAGAGTGTACCAGAAATGAGGGACTCTTAATGCTGTTCTTATTGCTGCTTTAATTGCAGTCTTCCTCTGAAGCGATATTGGTAGTAGTGATGCAGAAATAGCAGAATTGTTCAATTTAAACTTCTATTCTGTATTTGGAAAAATCATGACTAAAACTTTTTGTTATGAAAAGTAAAAGGCGAGTGAAAAGACACTGGAAACCATCTATCAGGGATACATATTTTAAAATCAACAGTCCTGTTCTCCTTACAGTAAGGAATTTCTTCCTGATATCTAGTCTAAATCTACCCTCTTCCAGTTTAAAACCACTTCCCCTCATCGCTACATGCCCTTCTAAAAAGTCCCTCCCCAGCTTTCCTGTAGGCTCCCTTCAAGTGCTGGAAGTATACCTACTAAATAGCTTGGAAGTACTTGTCAGATATTCAAAAATAAATTTTGTGGGGAAATACATTTTAATAGATTATACAGGGATTGTAACACTTTACAGTATTTGTAACAATGACTTAAATAGATCATTGAAGGATGAATCCTGACTGAAAATAATACTTAACATCACTGACAGAAAATAATACTTACATGAGGTGTAGGGTGCACAGCTGGCAACATGACCTGGATAAGAACAGCTGTTAGTATGGGCATGTGAAGGTAAATGGAGTAAACTATGTGAGAGTGAGTGGATGGAGAGGTGAGAGAAACAGAGCAAAAACTGGTGACCTTGGGTATGTCTGCTTGTGATGATTCTGCACTGAATACTACAAGGAACCAGCTGGTGGAGTGACAGAACAGGGTCCTGCAAGCAGCGACCCATGCTTTGTGAACCTCTGTGTGAATCATGACTATTTTCTGCTTAGCGGGTGCATTAGTAGATAGGGGGAAGCAGGAGGAGGCTTGGAACCACACAGAGCTGTCTCTTGAGCCACACCACAAGTGTCTCAAGAGAAGGAGTAAGCAAGTAGGGGAGCCTGGGCACACAAAAGTGGGGATATGCTTGTAACTCACATGGCCTACGAGAGTATCTGAGTGATATTATGTTGGGGAGTTGACTGTGTAGGGATGTTTAGGTGTTTTTAGGGAGATCTTATCATTTTTTAAGTGTTTTGAATGGTGCTTTTTCTGTTGTATTTCTGATCCTGAGCCATTAGTGACTGCTGGTTAATAATATTAATTAATCAGTAAATGGTTTTGAGAATGATGTGATTTAGATCATATAGATTGAAAATATTTTCCTTGTAACAGTAAATATTGACAACATGATAAATGACAGTTATGCGGAGTAATACAAGATATTATGTATAAGAATTGCAGGTGCAGATGAATGAGGGTCATGCATCTGTAAAAATAATTCTGAGAGGGATTTGAGATTATAAAGGCAAGCAATTCCACATGAGCTCCCACAACAAAACTGTGTTTAAAAAGGCTATATTATACCATTGTATAAATAAGAGAAACAGAGTAATGATTTCAACAGAAAAAATTGGAAGTGTGTACATTTCAGTTTGTAAACATTTTGAAAATTGTGTTGCAAAGAAAGAAGAGGCACATAAATAATTCGTGCTGAAGAAAAAGGGTGTAGATGTTTAAACATTTTTCCAGTAGTAAATAAAATAATAAGAAGCAATAACTAGAAGCTTTAACCTCATAAATTCACATTAGAAAACAAGGATAGATTATTAGTTCTGAAAATAATTCACCATTCAAAAAAAATTCTTGGATTTCATGTCCTTAGATTGACTGTCTGTGGAAAAGTGTTGTAACATGAAGTATGTATTTCTGAGTTTGTTGTATTTGAGAAGGCAGACTAGCTGTTTCTGAGGTCCCTGTAACCTCAGACCATGATTCTGCATCTAGAAGGAAAGCAGCCTGAGCATTCATAACCAAACTTCCAGTCTTGTCATTAATATGTCCACTTTCCAATGTACAGAAGAGCCCACTCCATCATTCTGTTTCCACTGAGATTGCTAGCAAAAGGCCCAAGAAGTTTTTGAGTGAACTTCTCTGTGGAAGTAGCCTGACTTAAGCTCAGTACTTCAGAATTCTGTTTAAAGTGGAAAGAATTATATCTTTTGATATTTCTTAATTTGTCAAATCTGAGATGTTTTATGGAGATTTATTTTGAAGACTGTGTTGGGGATGAACAAGTACTTGTCAAATATATACAAATATGTATTTGTTCATTCATTAACCCATCAGTTAGGTTATTGCTGTGAGTAAACTTCTACCTCCTTCATAGTTCCCATGACAAACTGAAGAAGAGCAGAAAGATTTGCAAGCTTTGGGTTTTGTATGTCTGAAATACTGACCCTTCAACAACATGAGCCTCCAACCCAAAGAAGTCCATTTGTTTAAGCCGACATCAAAGACAGACAAAATGTATGGGTTCACAGCTGCTCTCTAGCTGAGGCTTCTGTAAATGAATCCAGATAGGAATTCTTATCATATCATTCGGTGGTGCATCACCAGTAACAATGTACAAAGGTCTGCAGGGGTTGTCAGTGTTTTAATTAGCATTTTGAAAATCCAGACTTAAGTCTTCACTCATTTTTCTGCATGTATATAGTGTGGTTATGGATTTTCTGGAAAAGTGGTTGCATGTCCCTTACTGCTCTCGCAAGAGCCAGTAATTTCCCTACTATTAAATACTACAAAATTGACCTATAAAATCAAAATTACAAAATTTTCTTATAAAGTTTTAATTTGTACTCTTTGTTCCTCCAGGATTTTGTAATTTCATGAGGCACTCTTTTCTTACATAACATTCATTTTCTCGCTCTTGATTTATGCAATACTTATTTATTTGATTTTAAACTTAATAATATATTATTTAAGCACAACTAAAATTTTGCATCATTGTGCCAGTAATTTATTACAATAATTGACTGTTTGGGAGTTGGAAGAACAAGAATAATTCTAGCAAACATCTGAGATGTTTCTTCTTCTTTTTCTTCCTATATTCCCTTCTGCGAGGTTCTTTTCAAACAATACGCTTAACATGGAACCACCCAAAAGTCAGCAGGGGCCAATATGTATTCAGTTTGCATACTAGGAAAACTATGTCTGGGCTGTTCCTCATTCCCTGACTAGAGTTATTTTTCTGGGTATTATCTGTCAATAACTTATCCACTTCCAAGGGCTCCAAAGTTCAGAGGATCTTTTTCTTGTGAAAAACTTCTAAAGAAATAATTCATATCAAATTTTTGAGTGAACATGGAAATTAGGAGAGGTGTTTGAGGGCTGGTGAAGAGTCAGCAGTTGCCTTTTTATGAGCATTTCTATAGTTCTTTTAAATAAAAAGTTAAAAACTTGTAAGATATGGTGCTGTTCTTGCCTTCTCTTCCATGCAGGTGGATCTGTGGAACATAAAGAAGCCTTACTGAAACGTAGGGAATTCTATATTGAAGGAAAAATGTATTACTGGAGTTGTCATTAATTTCACTGGTTTGGGTTGAATTACACCTGCTACTAAAATTATGTATTCATACAAGTTAAGACTGTAGACTGTCCTTGAAGGTTTGGAGTAAATTTGGATTTATGACATGTTTAACTTGATGATTCTTTGCACAGGTGGTTGCATTATAGAAAAATAGCAGGGAAATATATATATAAATATAAATATATATATTTAGCAAAGCACCCGCTTCCATAAATCTCTCTGTGTAGGAGGGGGATAGAAATCTCCACACATTAGTAGTCATGTGGATCTCGGAAGAATTATAACAGTGACTATATGGCAGCTGGGAAAAAAAAATACTTATTTGAGAAAAGTTTAGAAATAAAGACTTTTTCAAAACAAGTAACTAAAAAAAAAGACCACTCCTGAAAAGCAAGAAAAAATATCAAATCTTGTATCAGATCTTTCCCTCTCCTCATTTCAAAAGATTCTTTTTAAAAGATAAATGGTATTAAGAGAATTCTGCATTTAAATATAGTAGAATGGACAGTCTTGTGTACTTCAATTGTCATCACTACAGATTTCTTGACTCCTGTCTTTTTGTGTCATCTAACTTATTCTGTGGAAAAAAAAAAAAATCACAGAAATGCTATTTACTCCATTGTACCTCTCTGTAACTTCAGAGAAATTACTTTTGTTTTGAAGGACAGAGCCTTCCAATTTTGATGCAGCTAAAACTATTTTTAAGTGTTCAGAAACCAAAACCAGTTTAATATGATTTAAGAAATGGGAATAGGATTTAGAAGAGGTCTGGTGAAATTAGTTCACAGTTGCATGAAAGGTCCTTTAATAAAAGGTATTTTGTAAGAGTAATTTTACTGCAATCAGTCTCACATAACACACAAAGTGGATAATAAGGGAGAAAAACAAAGAAACGTGCATCTTTTATCCTTAAACATTCAGTTAGTGAAACAATTCTAGACACATAGGTCAATAAACTTCTTTCTCCATTCTTAAGAAAGATTTTTTTTCCTGATCTGCCAGCAATTTACTGATACTGTAACTATTTTATATTCAGACTTGTAGTGACTTTTTTCCTTCTCACTTACTTTGCCTCCGGCCTAAATTGAATTGAATATACAAACAAAAAAATTATTCATTTCTGAAAGTTTAGCAGGATTGCAAGCTTGTCAACTCTTACCCTTAAGAGTAATTACTTTCAAGATGATCTTATTGAAATACCCTTTGACATTCTAGCTCTTGAGTGAATGAGAAGTATTCATTAAAACTTCTTCAGCCTTTCTGCATGTTTTACACTGAAATTATTATTCATTTATTTTTAATTTATATAGTGGAATGGTTAAAAATCACAGTACCCAAACTCTTTTCCCTAAACACTGAAATTTTACAAAATCTGTCAATGTTACAGTAGTGCAAAATCATTGAAAATAAAAAGTAATTTTTATCATAATTTACAACTTTGAGGACTCCTGTTTGCTTTATATGTGAGTTTGTTCTGCATTTAGTAGATGAACAACTTTCCACTGCTGGATCAAAGGTTTCTGTAACGCCCCATGAACATAATGATTTTGTTTTCTTCACTGAACTCAGGAAACTGGTATCTTTACTTTGTCTAAGTGAAAAGATGGGAGTAATTCAGTGTTGAGATAGCTAATTGCTGAGCATAATACCTATCTACAAGTGATTTAACAAGTTTTGGCTGTCTTAAACTGATGCAGCTAGCCTTAAATTTTGTGGGATGTATTCAGCCATGACAATGGCAGTACATGCTTTGCTTCTCATATGTTGAATTTGCTTACATAGACATTGCAAACATGTATGGGAAGGCATGAAGTCAGCAACAGGCATTATGTGTTGCTTTTGAAAGGGTTGTACCTTCTTGAAAATCTAATTGTCTCCTTTCAACCTATCCTCTTCTTATGCAGATACTCAACCCCTCCCTCATATTCAGACAAGCAGAGTGCTTCAGAGAGCACACGGACTTAAACATGTGACTCAGGGGTCAATAGATTCAGAGCCTCAGGCAGGAAGTGAAAATCACAGCTAAGGACAATTTACTGTGACCATCCTGCCCCAGGAGTCTCCTAGCACAACCAAAGGGCTTGGCTATGTCTCAATTTCTCACATTGTCAACTTCCATGAGTTTGCGTAGGAAGGCACGACTCCTACTTAATTAGAAATATCTCTAATGAATAAAAATTACTTGTTTGAGGAAAGGTTTTCAGCAGCTGATCTTTGCCAAAATTTAAGGTTCCTGTAACAGGTTCTTGTGTTACTATTCCTGTACTGATAACTGATTATTAACCAAAAATTCAGTAAGGTGAAATGTAGTCAGATTTCTTGTAGAACAAAGAAAGGAATAATTACATTATAGGTTCCTTCCTTTTTTCCTTTTCCTTTTTTTTCTCTTTTTTTTCCCCCTTCCCTCCTGCCCTCCCCCATTCCTCCCCCCCCCCACACACACAGCTGTCTGTGGAGGTAACAATACAATTAAGCCACCTAAATCGATATCATCAATGTGCTTGCTTTTGCTTGGCACATCAAGTATCTTTTAAGAATTGTCTTTAACGTAGACTCTTTGTCTTTTTGTTTTAAAACATCATTTGAATAGCTTTGGCAAATTGCTTAATTGTTTATTGATCCAATAGTTATTCAGCTTATTATTCCATGGTGATTTTTTTGTTGTTTTCTTGAGCATTACTTCATCTCATTTAAAGCTTCTGGGTAAAGCTTATATCAAACCCTTTATCTAAGTTTTGTGCCTTGCTTAAATTCCGTGTTGCTGAAGTGTTAAGGGTAGAAATTATATTGAAATACCTCAACAGTTAATGAACCAAATTGTCCACACATTTAGAATTCATTTCTCACATTGTAGGCAGGAGATAGTTCTGGTGAATTTTGCAACAGTCAACTCCCACGAGGTCATATTTTATTAAACTGAGTAAATTGAATGAGTCAGAGCCATAGCTGTCTAGGAATTTAAACAAAATAATTGACACACTATCTACCAAACATACTGTATTATTCTTTATTTTTATAGTGGGTGGTAGGTTAAAAGATGTCTGCATAAACTCTAGTTGATGAAGACAACAAGATGGTGGGGTTTTTTTTTGTTCTTTCGTTTTGTTGTTTTTTTTTTTGCATTTTGTATTTTGCTTTGTTTTACATTCCACAAAACAAATCTACTTCCAATATGACTGTCCTACCTCCTCTATTCCCTTCCTATTCGTTCAAAGAGTAGGAATTCTTTTTGGATGAAGAGTAGAGGAAATGTGAAAATCCACTGTCACTTCCAGAGGAAAATATCCCTTTTAATGTTTATTGATTTTTCAAATCCGTTTAAATTATCTCTGTAATAAGAGAGTCATTCTGTTTTTATGCTAAAAGTATGTGTTCAACAGTGGACTGAAGTTAGAAAGCTAAAGGAGTTCTTTGAATTTTACCATGGCAGATATCCTCCACTCCCTGAATCCATAGATGAAAATAATCATGCTGCAGTGCCAAGAAATTAGTATCCTAGTACAACTCCAGAATGCTATGAAAACATAGCATTGCATAACTGTGATTCCACTGAATGGACTCATTATGACTAAAATTGTCTGAAGTTCTATTGCCTTTTTGTTTATATCTGGCAGGAATCAAGCTATCTCACCATGATACACAATAGGTTTTTCTAAATATGGGTGAAAAACTAGAATGTTCTTCAGAGCAAGTATTGACTACAACAGAATTGAATGGAAAATGCTGGCTTAAATTAGTGATACATTCTTGTGTTGGAAAGTGATCAGTACATCAGTCATCTTTTGATGGAAGCTTCTGTTACCAGATGGAAAATAAAATAAATTAAGCATTTCTTATCCCTCAAAAAGTTAGTGCTAAAGTAAGAATCTATACATTTCTCTCCAAAGAACATGGATACGTAGTATTTAATGCTTTGGGATGAACAGTCCTTAATTTCAATTTTATGTTTTGAAATGTTATGTTTTAAGTCTTTCCTTTTCCTTTTCCTTTTCCTTTTCCTTTTCCTTTTTCTATCTCTTTTCTTCTTTTATTTTTCTTTTTTTAAATCTCCAGTATTCCGGAAGGCAAAGAAATTAGCTACCATCACTATCTGTGGTAGCATCATTATTTGGGTAAAAGCCAAAGCCCTTAAACTAGAGTTCTTTGAGTAAGGCAACTAAACCTATATCTAAATACATTTCATGCATACTTCACCTTTGCCAGAGAATCTCAATGGCTACATTTCTTATGAATTTCAGCTCCTGGAATATTAACATTTTTGAGTCCTAACATAATGTAAATCATGTATTTCATCGGAGTCGTCTTTCAAATAAAAAAGAATTAGTGTAGTTCAGTTTTATGTTCGCCTTTTCCGAAGATAATGTTGTTAGATTATATGTCATTGTGCTTGAATAGACTATAAGATAAATGATCATTTTGCAATCTTACGGTACCGCTTATGCAAACATTTATTAAATAGAACTGATAAATGTAGTTTAGCTTAACTGTGCAATTGCATTTATTGCTAGATTCAATTTAAATATACACAGCGCATCTATCCTGTCAAAGTCCAGTCCTGTTGTGTAAGAATATATTAGAGTGACATGCACAGCATTTCAATTGTATGCTTTATCTTTATTCCTTACCTGATTCTTTTATAAAATCTACTTCAATTTTCCTAAGATTAGAGTATTGCAGAAAACATAAATAGTAACTAGTTGTATTAGTATCTACCTGCTTTGCACTAAGAAAACTATAACAAGATTTAATATCAAATTGAAATCAAGAAATAGCTGGCTTTCTTTTTCTGTGTCTCAGAGCTTGCCAAATGCCATTGAGTAATCTTCCTCACATTCCACATGTATGCATGAGATCCTATCTAAATCCTGATGGAGCATCCTTATACAGTAAGTCATTTCTGCAAAGGCTTTTAATAAAAACTAATTTCTCTGGAGTTGTCTTTTTTTATTTTTTCTTTTCTAATTTTTTGCTCCCATAGCTTCTTCTGCTATTATAAGTGTAGATAAGTATGGTCTGTAGGAATTCTGGAGTCATCAAAATGCAGTAACCCAGAGGTACTGGTTCTAAATAATGCCCTTTTCATGAAAGGTGAACATTTTGTGCTTTCTTTTGTGAAGGGTAGTTACATGCATTTTTGGTATTATATATCATTATTTATCTAAACCAATTGTTGATTAATAACACATGTAGTAACAAACAAAAAAATACATTTAAAGGTAACTTAAATATATTTATGAAAATGAAAATGTTATCAAAAAGTCTTAATTCATGACCGTAAGACTCATACACACAGGAATCACCCAATCTGAATATTGAAATCATTTTCTTTTGCTGGTACAAATGGGAGTAAATTAAAAGCTAGACTTAACAGTTATTCAGCTTCTTCAGTGGGGAAGAAATATCCAAGAACTATCCCAGGATGGGGATTGTGATTTAGTTACAGTTCCTACTCAGATACTGCCTTGTCTAAGGAAAGCAATTTATTGCAATCTGTTTGTTTTCTTTGCATAACCCTTTTCTTTGTTAGGAATGTGTTAAGACTCTTCTGCTCTTTTTGTTATTTTTTCAATTATCCTTGCTGGAAAGGAAATATCTAGAGACTTTGTGATTAGGATAGGACTTGCAAGAATCAGAATGCTTTACTGGATCAGGAGTAGATCTCTCTACCACACAGTGCTGAGCAATAGAAGAAAAATGCAAGCTGCTATAATAAGCCAAGTGCAAAATTGGATTACAAAGTCATTAGAGGCTGTAGTTGTTCAGCACCTTTTACGCCCTTGGGAAAGATTATTAAACAAATGAAAATGGTTTTAAAACTAAGAATTTTATTCCTTTCAAGTAGAGGTTATTATTTCTTTAACTTCTAATTGTTGTGCGTAATATTGGATTATATCAAATTCAAAATTTATTTATTGCCCCTATGAATGTAGATCAGTGGCTATGCCTTAAAACATGCAATCTTTTTTCCTGTTTCTATAAACTGGATATTTATATAAAAGCTTATTTTTTATACTTTTTCTGTGATTTCTGGTATATTTTTTAAAACCAGAATGCCTAAGAAGGACCATCAAACTTTCTAAAATGATATTTCAGCTTGTATCATTTTTCATGTTTTAAATTATTCATTAATTTGACTGTATATTAAGAGAAAGTATTTGTGGATGTGTGTGCAAGTGTTTCTTTTGTTATGACATCAAACATTGGTTGTGAAGGGCCACTGGAAGTCATCAAGACCATTTTCCACTTACGGTGCAACTGTTAGAAGCACTAGGTCATATTACGTTTTACTTTCTTTAGTTTTGTTGTAAGATCCTTCAAGAATAGACGGTCAACAACAGTTCTTGTTCCTGTGCTGTCACTCCTCTAATGGTGAAATTGTTTGTTCTGATATCCAATCTTAAAAACTGTCCTGCAGTTTTTGGATGATGTCTATTGTTGATTTGCCATGTCTGAAAAGAGTTTGCTGTGGTCAACTTTGTAAATCCCCCTAAGTAACTGTAGTCTTCCCATAGAGCAGCACCCTTTAACCTCTGCCAGACAAAACAAGCCCTGTGCCCTCTACCTCTTCTCTTAGAAACGTGCTCTAGACTCTGACCCTTTTGGTTGCCTTTCTCTGAGGCCTTCTGAGTTTCTCCACATTGTTCTTGAACACCAGGGCCCAAAACTGGATGCAGTGTTGTAGGTGCAGCCTCAGTAGTGCCAGGTAGAGAAGGACAATTAGTAACTTTTCGTGCTTTGCTAGCCGCTGTGCTCCTAAGTGGAGTGGCAAACTTGCAGTGGAAGTGGGCTGTACTCAGTGAAAGGGTTCCTGTTCAGCCTGGTGTCCAGTATGACCTCCAGGTTCTTTCCCCCTCGGCTACCACCTAGCCTGCCAGGTCTCAGGCTGTACTGAGCCACTTTCGAAGCAGAGCCATGCACTTCTTGTTGAACTTCAGGATGTTTCTATCTGTAAGTTTCTAGGATTCTGTTGTTACAAGAAGTAAAATAAACAGTAACGTGAGGACATGGTTCTGGTTTTCGATTGTTTCTTTGTAGATTCAATACATTAGTTTTCATTTCCCTCTTTCAATAAGGAAAAAATCAGTGATTTTAAAAAATATATAATTTTCTTTAGATGCCTTAGTAGAATCACCTAATTTCTGCTTTTTTTTCTTTTTTCTTCCTTTTTTTTTTTTTTTTTTTTTTNTGTAAGTGTGTAGTAAAGATTAATATATTCAGTATTTTGGTTTGACTGACTGTTCTAACCATAAGTACCATCAGTGGCAATCATTCTTACCTTTCAACGCCTGGCAGCAGTTAAGCACCTAGGCCCTAAACATGGCAGCCGAAGGGTCCAAGGCTGGATGCTCTGTTATTTTAGTTGTTGTTTGATTCCTTACATGTTTTAAAGCAAGGCTTGCTTTAGATCATGACCCCAGTATTGCCACTTATATATATTACTCAGAGGATTGGAAGTTAACTGAGAGTAGCATGCTGAGATTGAACTGATTAAATTGCAGACTGCCAAGTTGGGACCTTGTGTAAAACAGCTTTTTGAAGTGTTCTATGTGTTCTGTAAAGAGGAAAAAAGAACCTTCTACTTAGAATCATATATGACATCTTCAGAAAAACTCCTCCTTGCTCCCTATGTAGTCAGCATTACATGTGATCTGCATTATGCTCCCTACAGTTATCCAAACAGGAGTCTGGGCAGAGGGAATCATTTCTTACTTATCTGTTCATGGAAAGTGAATGAGGCTTTGAGACAAGTTATGTTCAGTCTTTTTCTTTTGTTTTTTTGTTTTCTCAGGGAATCAACCACTGATCTCACAATACGAATTTGAAGAGGTGGTGAGGGTTATGTGAATTACTAGAACTGGACAACTGCCAAATTCTGCTTGACTAGAATAGACTGACTGACTCTTCATCTTCAAGTAAAATATATTTTCTCTCTCACACATCAGTTCTTTCTTGGTATCTTTCCACAAATTTCTGACTTTATAAACACATCAGTTTTTGTTGTTGTATTGGCATGGAAAGTATCAGGAAAGATAATGTGTCTTTAAAGATTGATACATTTCCTTCAAGCTTTTTACTTACAGGTTTTTTTTTTTGATGGACATTGGGCTATGCTGAAAAAAAAATCGAAACAACAGAAGCAAAGGTTATCATGCAGCAGAATTGTTCATGTAGCAATACATCCTACTATGTGAAAAAAAATCAGTGTTTAACAGGGATCATCAGTATTTTGGTAGTATTGTCTGATTTTTTTTTTTATTTTTTTTTTTAAACTTAGTTCACTACATACAGTTATTCAGGAATACCCAGATTCAATTCCAAGTACTTTTTCTACGTTCTCCCCTCTAGAGTTCCTGCTCCATTTAGATTCCTACTGCACAAATTGTCCATTTGTCAAGAATTTATTATACACTGTTCTTTTTTTTTTTTTTTTTTAATTTCTCCTGCATGCACACTATGCATCTCAGTCCCAGATCTGCAGAGCCCCTGTTATTACACTTTTGAGTGTGTCTTGAGTGCAGTCTGTGAACTGCTGATTTTCACCATATTATGCAGCAATTAAGAACAATTTAGTAATGAGAGAGAGAGAATTAAATAGGTCAGTTTAAATCATAGTTGCAGGCTATCAATCAAAAAAACATTATTTTCCTGGAGTTGAAATGGGAGAAATGGTAAGAGTTTCTGAGAATTTAAAAAGATACTTAAATTGTGCCTCAAAACTTTTTGTATGCAGAAACAAATTTGAACAAATTTAATAGTTCCTCTGGAAGCTCCTGCTCTTACATAACAGGTACCACTGTCACTTGTTTTATATAAATATTTCTGTTACACCTTTGCAGCCAAAAGGCAGTAGAGGCTCTAGTAGCTATCCCCAAGTAACTTTTAGTACAGATCATAAATAAAATCCAAAAGTTAGGCAAACTGAATACAAAGTGAACCTAATTTTTAATTATTATTTCTTTATTCAATGCTTTCATTGGAACCAATATTTTTTGCATTTTGCTGACTAAAATGAAATTCCCATTTGACTTGATTAAGCATAATAGACTGTGGAAGGGATTGAGATACAAAATTCTTATATTTCAGAGACTATGAAAGTAGATAATATATATATGTATTTAATTGAGAAATGATAGTATATTCATTTAACTTAAATATTAGCAGTTGTTGAAAAAAAAAGCAGTATTAAGGTACTTGTGACTATCTTTCTATTTTTTCTTCCCCTTGCCTTTGACATTTGAGTGTGCCTGGGGAGATGAGGGAATGAAGAAACAAACCAAAAAACTACGTATTGAAAAAATATATGAATAAAACTTTAAAAATTCCTGGAAATTTACCATGTTTCCCCTTTAACATTTCAACTAAAACAGATATACAAATACCAGATATTTCTGGTATTTAAAATACAGTTTCCCAGTAAAGGCAAAACTGTATAGATTCTTTGGAAGCATAGAGAGGTTAGTATTTATTTTCTTCTGGCATCAAAAGCTTCTGAATCTTACTTTCATGACTTATGTTAGCATAAAATCTTTTTTTAATAAAAATGCTTGCAGGTCTGTAAGCTTTTCACTAACTTTGGGAGAGCCTTAGGCTACTATTCATGAATGAACTCTGTATGTGGATGTAGGGAAGTGAGAAAAAGTCACAGTATTTAGCATTTTCTCCATCTCAAACCCATTTATCCATGTACTTTACTTTTATAAGGTCATTGAGATATTATTGTGATGGGTGACCTTATAAAAATCATATAGCCTCAGAAAGCTACATTTTAAAGGAAGAACGTTGAACACTCTGTCCAGATGTTACTTAAAATAGGTTTTCAAATATAAAGAAAAAATGAAACATGAAAGCATTAGAGTAAACATAGTGAACATATATATTCTTCCCTTAAAGCAGAAGGAAATGAAGGGAAATGAGATCACATGTATTTTGAGAACCCTTTTAAAAGAAAAGAAAAAAAAGACAAAGATTTTTAAAAGATAGTGATACTCCAGAATGATTGATCAAAGGAAGTAATCTCAAAACAAAAACAAAAAAAAAAAAAACAAAAAACCAAAGTTAGTGCNATCTGTATACAATTTTTTTTCTTGCAATCTCATGCTTCATCTACTTTATTTCCAAGTGTTTCACAATTATGTTTCACAATTACTTTTCTTTTGGATAGATTTCAGGCTCCTGAAATGTTTTTCCAATATCCAGTTTATTACCTTCATTTTGTACTATCATTCTTACTTGGTGTTTCATTCTCCCTACCTCATTCCAAATAAAGATTTTCCCCCTCAACTTGTGTAATCTTCAGATATTGATAAATATTAAAATCACACCTTTTTACTTAGTTCTGTTGGACTGATCTGTCCTCATAAAATAAGTTCTTCTAATCACTTGGTCAGTTCTTTGAACATCCTACTTGTTTGTTGTACACTTTGGTTGTAAGGTGATTAGACTTAGGGTATTTCTGGACTCATAGTTGCATGAGACTAAAGTAGGGTATATGATCAAGTTGATGGGTAAGTTAATGTGAATTATACTGGTAAAATCTCGTGTTCATTCAATATTGCTTTGAAGTTTCTCCACGAGCAAGATAGAAACATGACAAATCTGTGGTGAATGAGGTTGTCTTCTCCTTAGAGACAGTCATTTCTTGTTGGAGATAAAGAGTAGTTGCAAAGGTCAGTTATTTGGTCTCCCTCTTCCCTGGAGCTAAAAAAAAAAAAAAAAAAAAAAAAGCTGAACTTGAGAGAAATTTCTGGTTTTGTCAACTAGCTTTAAATCTCTAAAAGAGATTTTTTCTCCATGTGATTGCTATTAATGCAGTATTAAATTCGGTATATCTGTATTAGGAATGCATATTTAATTTAAAGCTCTAAAGTTAATTAAACATTCATACCTGTTATATTTAATTCTGATTAATATACATACAAAATGTTTGTCACAGCATAACAAAACATAATATCAGCAGTTCTGTAAAATTCCATTGATGAGATTTTATCCGTGTTCGCTAATTGTGATCGTGCAAGTTCTTAAGAGTTGGTTAAAAAAAATGGCATCCTTTTTTAAATGAAATGATTGCCCTATATTTTTTAATGATTACTTTTAGATATGCAGGCTTAGAAGTAACCAGTTCCTGAGAAATCTGAATTTACAGAATGATAACAGTGCACGAGTTTGAGCTCATTGGGAGTTAAGTGGCCCTGATGTTCAGGTCATTAGGTTTCTGTCACTGAGTACCAAAAATCTTTTTTTTTTTTTTTTTTCAAGTCTTAAATAATATCTTAAAGAAAAAAAAATTGTTAAAAACAACAACTTGGCTTTAATTTAGCCCTTTAGACAGCTAAACTTGTAATAGAATACGAAGATAAGGTACAGATGAGTATTTCATTTATTCTATTGCATTACAGCGTGTGATTTTATGTGTTCAGATGAAGAACATTCTTTGTGAGACAAACTGGCCCGAACTGCAGTGTCTTATGTTTGTGGCTATATCTCTACTGTGATAGACTTTTTTTCAGAAAAAAGTAACAAACAGTTTCTGCTCAAATAAAACAAACAAACAAACAAAAAACCCAAAAACATAATGCCTATATTATCTATTCAATGAATTGAAAACAAAGGAAGAAAAAATGTTAATATTCTTCATATTTCACAGAAAATAGGGAAAGGACCAAAATTTATGATATATTACACAAGTAACCCAAGAATGTATTTCATATTACACATACACTCTCACTAACTGTAGACATTTGCACTCAATGGTGTATCAGAATGACACACTGTCAACTACACTATGTGAGCACTGTATTCATGAAATGACTGTGGTTCAAACTTCAGTGTTTTCTTTATGAAATTCATGCAGTGATTATTATTATTATCAGGTCAGTCATTTCACGGCAGCTGAAGTCCATCTGTAACAGTTGATGCTATAAATATTTTTGTCCAGTTACAGTAAAGAGCAGGGAATCTTAAACTCTTTACTGGTGTTACAAACTTTCATAATCAATTGAAATAAAAAAAGTACTGTTCTTTTTTTTTTTTTTCCTGCCTTCCCACCTCCCCTTAAATTGGTTTCTTACACATTTCACTTGCTGTCAGTATTATAATGTTTAATTGATGTGCATATATTCCTGTAAACATATGGGAAATCAAAGAAAAATGTGTGGTTTTTGGTGTTAGTTTTGCAATATGTTTATAATAGACTGCGTTGTGTGAAGCAGCGGTACTGTGTGAAGTGATAACTTGCTAATGTAACATATATAACCCAAGGATGGCAATTATACCATTAATATTATTGTTAGCATTAATTCCCCCTCAAACAGATGACCAGTAGGTGAGAATAACTGTCATGGATTTTGTTATGTGCACCACACAATCTCTTGTGAACAAGATTCTTGCTGTTACAGAAGAAATAAATGCTCAGTTCAGTGCTGTCTGGTTTTGGCTAGCACACAAATGCTGTTCTTAACTTTAACAGACTGTGCTGTTCTTGCTTTACCTGGAATTGGAGAGCCTGGCCCAACACTGTATTTCTGTCATACTTGTTTTGTCTTTATCTTGCATTAAATCACAGGATCAGGAAATCACTGTGCCCTAAAAAGACATTTTACACCTAAATTTATTCTTGTATTTTGTGTTCTTAAGATGGTGGATGAGATTACTTACTGTGCTTCTAAGTGAACTCTTGCTTTTATTAGAGCTTTATGGTCCTACAGGTAACAAATACGTGCATGATCTCAAAAGCAGACTTCTCTGTGGGAAAGCAATCTTTTCCTGGATTTCTCTGTTCTGCTGCTGATCTCAGCACCTGAACACAAACATCTGATAGCTTTGTTTTTATTGGCAGGTCAATGATCTATGGACTTTGGCATCACTGAGTTTTGTTTCTTCTTCTGATTGGCATGTTTCTTTGTCATGCAGATCTAGTCCTACTTGATAAGAAGATTCCAATATGTTCCAAAAAGAGTTACAGGGAGTGATGGTGTTTCATTTTTACATTTAGCTTCCTGGGGCTGGATATTCCTGCCAGGAGTAACACAGATATTTTTAATTTGCTGGACCTTCGTTTTCTGTGTTTTGTATTGTTTCATATTCCATTCACCTGTTATACTACTGTTGCTTATGTGGTAATATGTTGAAAATGTATCTGAATTGAAAGTACATGCGTGGAATTGGTATAGTATTAGTATATTAATATAAGTAATAAATTTAAGATAAAATATCGGAAAGACATGATGAAATTCAGAACTTTGATATTCTGATACCTAATTCGGTGAGAAATCCAGCATTATTTTTAATGCGGTGTTGTGGTTTAAGCCAGCAGGCAGATAAGCACCACACAGTTGTTTGCTCACTCTCCCCTCCCAGTGGTATGGGGGAAAAGGATCAGAAAAAAACCCCCACCACAATAGAGTAGAACTTGTGGGTTGAGATAAAAACTATTTACTAAGAAAAAGAAGAGAAAAGGAGAATAATAATATTAATTATAAAAATATGTACTTACAAATTAAGTGATGCACAGTGAAGTTGCTCACCACCAGCAAACTGATGCCCAGCCAGTCCCTGAGTAACAGTTGCCCCACAGCCAACTCCTCACAGTTTTTAAGGTTTTTTTTTTTTTTTTCCCCCAAGATGTCATACAGTATTGACCAGTTTAGGTCATCTGTCCTGGTTCTGTCCCCTCCTGGCTCCTTGTGCCCCCTCAGCCTCCTCACTAGTAGGACAGTACAAGAAGTTTAAATGTCCTTGATTCTGTGCGGCCACTGCTCAGCAATGACTAAAACATCAGTGTTATATCAACATTGTTTTTCTTCCAAAGCCAAATAATAGCATTATCCCAGACATTATGAAAGAAAAAATACCCATCTCTGTCCAGCTAAAACCCGGACACATAGAGATTTTCTTTTAAAATTAAATTGGTTTTGACACTGACTGTAGTAAGTAGCTAAGGACTTGCTCTTCTTATGTGCCAAGTGTGCTTTTGTCCATTTGATTTTAAGGAGCAAAGGGAACTCTTAGGATTTCTCGCATTTCTTTGCTGGAGTTAGAATCATAGAATAATAGAATCATCTAGGCTGGAAAAGACCTTCAAGACCATCAAGTCCAACCACCAACCTGACCTACTAAGTCCCATCAGTAAATCTGTCCTTTTGTGCCCCAGGATTGATCCTGGGTAAGCATTTTCATTAAGAATCTAATTCTGCATAATGCTGAAAAATCTTTTATTCCCACTGAATACTACTGAAGGTTGCTAGGCACCTCGAAGAGCCAGTGAATATCACAGCTTGCTTAGCACATGGTACTACATATGCCATTTGCAATCTCTGCTTAGAGCAGACTTCTACTGCTGTCACTGTGGATTATTCAGTATGGTTTGGGAGTTTGTTTTGCTGTGCTTAGAATGTGATTCCATTCCTTATAAAATGGTAATATTCTGTGGATTGTGATTCATGGATCTAGTAAAAACAGATCACTCAAGAAGTGGGGAGAGGAAAGATTTGAGATTTTTGTATGTTCAGTTTCCTGAACATTTCATACAAAATCTCTCCAGAAGATCAAACCAGCCAATGACTGACACGATATGACAGTAATAAAAAAAATTCATTTTCTTGCCAACATTACTTGATCCTTATTCTTTAAGTATTGTTTATTGTGACATGCTATTCCCATATAGCCTGTGTAATGCTGGCGGTATGCAGGATGCACTTACCACAAAATAAGCATATCTCCAAAGCCTAAGGGCATTGATCTACCCTTTTGTTCCATGTAACTTATTGCAGAAGTGCTCACAGGATGACATGCTTTACTGTGTGCTACCTTATTGCTTTATTATTAGGCTTCACAAAGGTCAGATGGGCTTGACTTAAATTCATGAGAAAACAATGCTGTACAAAGTTGCTTTTCTTCATTTTCTCTCTACTGGAGGACCTGAATAATTTTCTGAGATCTGCAAGAGTATTTTTTTATATCATGTGGAAAGCAGAGAATTGTTTTCAATTCCCATTGTGGTAATCAATGAGATGTAAAATTGCAGCAGTTCCATGCTGCCTAGAGCCTCTCCTGACAAACCTCATTTGGTTTGTCAGAATGCATAAAGCACTCATAAGACCATAATATTAGCCCCATTTCTCTTTAATGTGACTGATCACAGAAAGAAGCCAGCTCTTAAGGAGATATTTTCATTTGCTTAATTAACACTGCCATGGCTGTTGTACAGAATTTTTTTTCTGTGTTATGAATATTTCTTAGTATGTGTATGGGGACCATTATTTGTACATATGATACATAAAAATCAAGAAACTTGTAGACTATCCCTGTAATTATTTCACTTTTGACAATTTCATTCGCACGTAGGAAAAAGTAAAGGAAACTCTGTATAATATTCTTTTTTTTTTTCCTCATATTTGTATCTACTCAGAAAAGTAGTGTTTATCACTATTCAGTCAGTAATCAACTGAATTATGAATATGTAAATATATATAAATGTATATATGAATTGTGAATATATAAATGCATTTGCTAGTTCATAAGAAATTATTTTGCAGCGTATGTTTAGGAGGAGGAAACTCTTAATACTGTGTTTTGAAAGTATGTGAAGTATGGCATATAACAAAAAACCCAGACATGGTTTAGCCCCAAAGTGTTCTCCTATGGGTGTCATTATAGTTGGAATGATTGCGTTGCTTATGGCATTAGCAATAGGCCAGAAGCTTCTTGTCTATGCCTCTGACGCAGATAACTATAGTCATCATTTATCAGTCCCTTGGAGGTGTTTATAAAATGCTCCATTCTCATTCCCTTTACTACTGGAAAAAACATCAGCTTTATATAATGACATTTCTCTTGACTACCATAGCTGATAAGAAAATAATTGAATGAATGTTTGTAAATCAGGTATTCTTCTTTCTACAGTGGTTATTCCTTTAGCATAGAAACTAAGAGGATTGTCAGTTTCTGTCTCATTTTGAACTGTATTCCGGAACTATATGCCCATTTTCTTTTGCTCCATGTTGATTTTCTAATGAATGAATGAATGAGTGAGTGAGTGAATGAAGAGGCAATATTATTGCCGTTTTCCAACCTTCCACTAATTAAATTAAGTTTTTTGACAGCAACAAAAATAATAATCCTTAATATAATTTAAAAATAGCATTATGTCTTAGTTTACTATTTGTGTTTCAAGTATACTAAGTATGCTTCAACTAGCAAGTCAGCAGATAAGAATTTTTACCTTACCTGGAATTAGTCTCACAGGTATAAAAATGATGTGTAGCTGTTTACTTATGGGATAAAATAATATTTATTCTTCATTAATATAAGACAAATCATATTCTTTATATCTTTATGAAAGTAATCTGTCAGCTAAATTCTGGGCATACCTAAGATACCTTGAGGAAAAACTGTTTTTTTGTATGTAACACCAGCAAGTGATATTACCTTCTTTTACAATATCTTGAGGTTATGAAAGGCAGAAAATACATTAAATAATGGGATAGATCTTTCACATTACTAATTTATCTGAAATCGTCTAACATTGGAAATGCTTTATGACTGATAAATGTCTGTATGTAGTAGTGAGAAGGAGCATCCTGTATCTCCTACAGACAAACTCCTATTATTTGTTTCTAAAGCTGATTTTCATTAAAAAAAAAAAAAACTTCAGCGACTGTCTTAAATAGGTAAGAGAATCCTAAAATGATTAGATAAATAGCATACAAAACAGCAGAAGAATATTATTGCAAAATAATATGAATATGAATAATTATTTGATAATAATCAGGAATAATTATTAATAACTTTAATTTTAGTCTTGAAAAGTATTTTAGATGTTTTTAAATAAATGAACTCGCATCTTGTGATTAAAATAGATTTCTGGAATTAAGTAAAAATGCTTTTAGAATTTTTATGTATCTGGATGTCTTTTCAAGACTATAATCTTTCTTTCTTTCTTTTTTTTTTTTTTTTTCTTTCCAAGATAGTGATCTCTACTTATTCCTTTGATGATTGTCAATTATGGTTGATTTTGGTATAGCAGACAAGGCTTGGGACCTACAGCAAAATTCCCTAAAAGTACTACTAAGCTGATGGTAGATCAGATACCATAGTAGAAAGGGGAAATGTAAGTCTGGAACTAATGGTAGAATTCAGGAGAATTTAATAGCACTGATTGTGCTATTAAATACTTGCTTTGTACACCTGAGATTCATCTTTTTCCAGTACGTCCCAATATCTTTGTTTCACATCAGCCACACTGAATTTAGCAGATGAAGTTAGCACTAAGTTATTTATTTTGTTGTATTTTAAATGCTAGGCAACGCTATCAAATGTTCTTCAATCTCTTTCCTTTCTGTCTGTGAATGTCACGCTGTGTTGTACCAACATAGCAGGGATGAAAGCTAACACGGATGCATATTTGTGTATACAGCACCAAAATGTGTATTCATAGACAAACCTTGTCAAATCTTTAATTTAAAAAAAAATTAATTAAACAGACATTTGTCAGACAAGTGTCTGGAGACTACTATTAGTAGTCAAAAGAACTAGTCAAAAAATGGAAGGACTATTGGCAGGAGTGAATATTTTAATGCCATTTTGTGTTTATAAACACACAAACATTAAAAAGACGTGAGAATTATTTCTCACACTATACTCTTGCTCTGAAGTAAGTCACCCACAGCTTTGTACTAGTTAGGTTGAGCAAAACAAATAGTCTAAAGTATTGGTTCAACACAGATAAACTAGTTTATTGATTAGATGTACAAAACATTTCCAATCAATAATACATGTATGTGAGTGAATTTATTTGCTGTAACTGTCACATAGAAAATCACGGAATATGATTTTAGAAATTGGTATTTATACCTTAACTTGAGTTGTTTTGGAGAATAGCTGTGCAGAATTACCTAATCTCCATCTGCTTAACTCAGATGCAGAAGTATAAAAATATCAACATACCAGAGTTGCAACTATTCTTTGTTTTGTTTCCATCTGGTATTCTTGAAAGAAGAAAAATCAGAAGTGCAGTACAGAAAAATTATAGGACTGCTACAGGGGAATAATCCTTACTGAGGATTTTACTGGGTTAAAGATCAGAAAAAAATATAGTTACAGCCTTGCTATGAATAATCAAGGATTGTGGACATTTGGCCGCTTCTTTAGTGTATGTAAGTTATAATCTGATAAGTGTATAAAATAAAATAGAGCTCTGAAATAACAGAATATGTCAACAATTGAGAGGAATAGAAATTGGCAAGAATGCCTTTTCAAATCATCAGCAAAACACAGATAGCTAGGTTTCCTGCACAGTGAGTCAGCAGTTATTTGGAGGTGAGATTTAACTTCATATTTAATGGTAAGAATGTTTATAAAGATATACTTCTACATTTAAGAAACTGTACCGAGTAGCATTCTGTCTCTGTACCCTCTGGGACTGTTGAAAGTCTTATGTGGAAATAGCACCCTGCAATTTTCCTGTTTTATTGACTTTACTCTTACTTGTTACTTAACATAAATATCCAGAGCTCACACACATTTTGCGAACTGCTTGTGAGTGATTCAGATTCATAAGTAACAGCATCTAATGCTGTTTCAGATATCCCTGAGTATCAAAGACTTCTACAAGAGCGAACAGATGAGATATGGGCTTATGCGCTCTTACAGAATTGCAACTTGGTCCTAGTTGTACTAACATAAATCATCTGAAATAGCCCCCTTTCATTTGGTAGTTGAATGCTGCCCTGTTAGTGATATATTTCGATATCTGAAAACTGAATATTCATTAAAAATAGGAGGAACTGTGTAGCTATTAGTTTGTTGTCCTCATTTATTTACTATGTCAACATGGTAGGACATACTACCATGTGTGTTTTTTTTCTCTAGTAAGTCTTTCTTTTACTTCAGATATTTTTCATCCCATTGCAATTTATAAAAAATAACGGTTTTGAGAACAATTACAAAAGCCTGATTATAGCTTCAATGAGCTTGTGTTACTCATTGCCTTAACAAATTGTTAGATAGAATTTAAAGACGAAGGATCTGTTATACTGGCTTAAGTCTGAAGTAAAATGAGTGGAGGAAATGAACATTGGCTGATAATGTTGACTTTACAAAAGATTTCTTGCAGTTCTTCTTGGCAAGTTATTCAAGCAAGGATTATACTATATATTAACAATAATTTCCTTTCACATTTTTCTTAGCACTTTGTTTCCCTCACAATGTCCTTTGTCCAAATATTCTTTAACACTGCATTTTGTTGTAGTTCATATCCAGAAAGCTAAGCTATTTTGCATCTCTCTTCTTTTCTTTGGAAGAGCAGAGGAAGGGAGAAAGGTGGCCCAAATCAATATTTTTGGTATACCTTTTCTTTTTTTTATGCATATGTGCATGGTAGGTGAGATTTGCCAGCATAAATGTATTAGATTTCACGTATAAACTTAATCATAGTTTTCAGAAATAAGATGAGGCTGCTTGCAACTTATTCTTCAATATATCTTGAGGGATTTCTCTTTCTGTAATTTTTGCTAATTTCCAAAGTTTCTTCTCCAATAACTACTTCGGCATATTTCCCATCTTTTTTTCTTTCTGTAGGAAAGTCTATTATTAGATTCTATATAAAAGTACATGAATATCTTTATTTTCAGTTTTCAACTTTTATGTTCTCGGACTTATTAAAAACTGATCACTAAAGTAAATGAGAAAATAGATACTCAGGTATATGCTTCTGGTATTTTTCATTAGATTTATTTCCAAGAAGTGAATCGTGACTACACTTTGCAAGAGTAGGAAACATCAGGCTCTCAATTTTTGCTTTTATAATAATACTGTGTAAAAAGTGAATGTAAGTATAGAGAAACTGCTTATTAATAAGCAACTACTTTATTTTGTATCATACTTGGAATTTCTTGTATTATAGTAACTCTCAGGAGTATAAATTGAGTTTTGTGAGGAACTATAAACTTATGTCATTGCTTGGAATAACAGAGGTAAAACAACTTAGAAAATTGTCTCTGGTGACTCCTTGAATAGAAAAATTCTTTTTCTCCTGTTTAATGAATCCCTTTGCACATCTATTTCCATGGATGTTTTCACTGCTCATAAATACCTCTAAGAATGAACCTTTTTTACCCAACAGGTTATTTTTGAGTCCCTTTCTATTATTCATGTAGTTGTCTGTATTTTGTTTTGTTGGACAATATTGCAATTCAGGTTTGGGGGCTTTTCTTTTAAATAATATTAAGAATTTATTTAAAATACCTACTTTGTACTGTTAAATTTGGGGTAAATGAATATTGATGCCTTGCATAATCTTCTAATTGTCATGGTCTCAGCAAGTCATGAATTAATGTATGTTGATGCAGACACTTTTTTTTTTTTTTTTTTTTTTTTTTGAAGTATAAGTGAAAGATTTTTCGTGGTGGTTGTTTATTCTTTTATTCTGCTTAAAATAACCTTTATGCATAGCTCTATTGGTAAACAGCAGAAAGTAGATGTTAAAAACCCTAGTTTCAGCTTCATTTTCTATCACTGATTTGCTCTGCTCCTTTACTCCAAAATACAGCTACAGGTCAACTTAATCAGAAAGAAATGTAATGGAGGGATCAAGGCATATTGTTATGTCTCAAGAGACATATTTGTTATATTTCAAGAAGTTGTTTCAATTTGATCTAGAAGTAAATAGAAACTTTTCCACATGAGTTCAGTAGTCAGAACTAGTGAGACTCGAAAACCACATCTTTGATATGTGACCACAAGATATGACCACTTATCCTACCTTTACCACATTATCTTGAAAAGCAGATTAGGACTCATCCTTGACCGTCCTTTGTTGTTGTTTTGGTGCTTTTTTTTTCCTGATTAGAGGAGTGTGCTGATCAGGGTATAAATTGATCTAGCAGTATTTGCAAAGTGGTATTTGAATAGAATTTGCAAGAAAATAAGTATTTTCTTATATAACATTAGTACATTTTCTGTGCAACCCTCAGTTTTGAAAAGAATAATAAAGTAAAAAACCCTGAGGAAATAGTCTCTTCCAAGAAAAGCTGCTGAGTGGTTCATTGAGAGACAGTCCATATCTAGTTTCAAACTACCTATTATAAGTAGTCCCATCTCCTTCCAAACCCCTTTGAGTTACAGACACAGTTGGAGAATCAGAGTTTAATCTCCATTTTTCTCCAGTGCTTGGATGATGCAGGAACTGCTAGTGACTCAGTACAGCAGCACAAACTCCGTCTTCATCTTACGTAAAAGCTCCAGGCTGCATGAAAGCAGGAGCATTACATAAGCAGCTAGTATTTCAGGGTGAAAAAGCTTGTCAAAGAATCAAATCAACAGGGAAGGTAAGAAAAATCAGTGACCATTACAACAGAAGCTTCTTACAGAGGTTCATCTTTTGTCTCATGGAAAGTGGGATTTTCTTAGTTCCCAAGTGATTTCAAAGAGGTATGTACCTTTCACTGCACAATCAAGGACTGTCCTTCACTGAGGCACTGAGGTGACGCATTTATAGTCCAGTGTTAGAAGGAAGAAACAAACAGCTCTTTGTTTCTGTATCCTTCTTATAGATATTCTCATAAATAAATATATAAATATAAACTGCCCAGAATTAGTATAGACTAAAAAAGCTCTGTGGAGGTTGCTAGGCAGCCGAGGCCAAAGGAATAGAAAGCAGTTGGGTCTTTGAAAAACAGAATCAGTGACGTATGGGTTATCTGGAGTCACCATTTAGTCCATTGTCTTTTGTCATAAACAAGAAGCAATGAAATTTGTATTTCTTTAGTAAAAGAGCAGTGATTTTATAAGATTTGAAATAAAAGATCTGTTTTGTATCTCATGCATGTTAGTGTTTACAAGCTATGAAATTATATGTATGATAATTATTTATAAATTTTATTTATTCATTGATTTAAATAGGATAGGCCCAATTTATTCAGGCTATAACTGGAAAACAATTTAGCAGGATAATTCTTTTTAAATTTTTTGTCTAATTTTCATCACAATTTACATTCAATTCTCCAAGGTAGGTTCAAATGCTTAGGGGTATATCTCATCATCAAGAAGTGTGTGTCTTGCTGCTGCTAAAGATAGGTAAAAAATGTTCTTTTTGTCATCATGCCCTGGATGTATGTTGAAGGTACTCATTATAGAAATATGGCAGTAACACACACACCCTTCATATTACTGTTAAGCATTTAAAAATGCAGTAGGCATTCCTAGTAGGCAAGATTTTCATATGCAAGATTAGTGATCACATTGACTAATTCTTCCTTTGAAATCTCTTCTGATATTTGTGTGTTAAAGTCTTCCTGAAATTAACTGTGCTTTCAGCAATTGTGTTACACATGCAAGTATGATGAGGGAATAGCATATCTTACAACTCCTATCTTCTCTGAAAGTATAATGACAGCTCTTCCATATCATATTTTGGTCTGTATTACTTATTACTTCTCAATGTCTTTAGATTATCACGTCTCTACAAGATTAAATTGATGTATCACAGACTTTCAAAATGTGTTTCTTTCACAGGCTGAACACTGCGAGGTGGTCCAGGCAACGCTGTGGAACATTCTCCAATGGGCTAGTAGGATGAGAAGATCTGAGAGTAGTTTGGGAAACAAGGAGAAACATCACCTCTCATGACGGTAAACCTACCGAAAAGGTAATTCATGCTAGACTGTTGCTGCACAGCCTGCTCTTAAAGCTCATGGATGTAACGTGAGCAGAAAACTAGTAGGGAGTGCTGTTTGAATTTTCATACTAAGTCCTCTGACTTTCTACCCCTTTCCTTGTGTGAGGGAGAATTTGGAGGCTATATCTCACAGGACTTTTCTTGCTTTCCTTTGAACATGTTCAAGAACATAAATAAAAAGTTTAGAGTGACTTGCCAAAATATTCCTTATAAGACTCATGAAAATGCCAGCAATATAAGCCATATAAAAAATTAGAATACTAGGATGTTGCTTTACAAGGAGATTTAGTAGCTTTATTTTTACCTGTACAGAATCTTGTTAGGTTGACTGATTTCATTCTTTTCTTAAAAGCTTAACTGTTGTGTTTTTGGAGACTCTTTTCCTCCCCTGAACCTTAACTGTGGATATTTGTATGGTTAACATTTCAGAAATTCATGAGAATGTGAAAAATATTGACCTGTAGTCCCTCAGCATTACTGTAATGGTTCTTCTTTTGTTCAGCCAAGAAGTACCAGTCAGTGAACATTAAATCTCTCTGTTGTTCCAAAAGCTCATCTATATGGAGTATATATAAGCCTAGTTAATTTTTAGTATGTCCCTGCTACATATGTATTTATTGGTCTTCAGTTAAAATTAAGTTTATTAAACACACAGATTTTGTGTACTCATCTTTAACCAATCGTGTCCTAGGATATTTTACATAATATCTGACAAGCTGATTTACTGCTTTCATTTATTTATGTGCCTTAATATATGCAGAGAATAAGTATATTAACAATGGGAAATTACAGTGGTGGAAAATCAAATTGGATCTTCGATGCAGAAGTTTTCATAAGGTACTATCCCCACATCTTGATATACCCAAAAAGCACAAGACATCATTTAATTAGGAAAGCTTTTTTCTTAGGAGTATGTATGATTTTGTTGGTTGAATAGTAGGCTAGGCTTTCAAATGTCTATGGGAAATACCTTCCCTTTTGTTGCCAGTGAACTCTGTCCAGCTCTCTGGCACTTATTAATTAAAACCACCCAGAGATTGCACTACTATAATTCATAAATTGCTTCCCTGCTTCACCAGGTTTGGCAGCTGCTAGAAAACAGGCCGATCTACACTCACGTAACTCAGTGAGAGTTTTGCCTCTGTATAACCCACAGCTGGCAGAAAATGAGAGTCTAAATCATTCTACTCTGAAAAGAATAGAAACTGCTTTTATCTAGGAGAAGTTATGAAAGTACGTGTGACAGAAGAACTGGTTGATATAGGAAAGAGAAGTTTTGCCTCCCAGATTTATACAAATCGGTCGCAAATGGTTGTAAATTTGACTTTATACTCTGCCTTTCAAGGCTTTTCCACACAAGATTCTCCAGACCTATTTTTTTTTTTTTTTTTATCATGTAGAAGAAATAAGTTAATAAGCTTTTTTGATAATGAGGTTACAGTAGTGTTTAGAAAAAAAAAAGCATCAATTGGTCACAGGCAATTTACTGTAAACAAAAGACAAGAATAGCTTGCTAATGATTGGAATCATTGAGATCTGAACTTCAGTTCTAAGAAGTGTTTCAAGTATTTTCTTGGTGCATTTTTCTACCTATAAAATGGGTAGTCTGAAAATGTTGTAATTTGTGTTTGCTGTTGCTTTTGTGATAAATGTAACCTCAATGTCATAGAAAGCAAATTGGGTGCCAGACTTTACGCTAGGTGAAGAAACTACAACTCTTCAGGGTAAATAGGGAAAGAAAGTGAAACTAGATGTGATGACACTGAGATCTATTTATCTGCAACATACTAAACAGGGTTTGAACTTAGCCACCCCTACTCTTAATAAGAAACAGGATACTTAGAGGATCGATGTTTCAGTCTCTGATTCAGTGGTTAAATTGTGTCAAGTGGACTAGCCTTGGAAAGGCCATTCTGACTGAAAGAAGAAGATAAGAATGTTCTTTTAATGTATTTTGAGATCTTGATGGTAAAAGGTAATTTATATTTTTGGTAAAAGGCTTTTGTTTTCCTCTGAGTCAGTGATATTAATCTGATATCAGTACTAAGTATCTATACTTGAACATATATATATTCACTGTTCTGTTTCTATGTGACAAATACTTATTTTTGGTCTATTTTAAGATGAATGGTTTTCACTTTTATTAATCACTGTTCTCCAGCAATGTTATCTGTGAGTAAATTCGTAGTAGTCAATGCTTGTTCTGTTTTCCCTCTTTCTTCCTAACAGCTAAGTAATCAGCTTTGTTCTATGTTTTGTGGAAAAGTTCAAGTCTTTCAAATTAAATGAAAGGACATGGAGCTTCAAAATTAGCTATGTCCTCAAACATAATGAAAAACTCCATTTGAGATTGAGGCGTGTCCCAGAGTTTGGAACAGCAGAAGAAATGAAATATTCAAATCAAACCAGAAGTGCTTTCAACCTGATAGCAATTAACATAGACATGTTTAAAAAAAAGAAAAAAAAAAAACAAACTTGTATTTTGAACGGCTATAGATACTGACCTGTGTTTTCACAACTAGCTCTATAAAACTAGGTACTACAGTCCAAAACAGGGATATTTTTTCATGCAAGACTATGTAGGCTGTGTCCATTGCTAGCAGGCAAAGGGAATGCTCAACTAAGTAATTTTTTTAATATTCTTTGTATCTATGAATGTAAACTATGAAGCTTCTATTCTGTTCAGTATTTTTTCTTTTAACAAAGAGAGCTCTAGGAATTTATCTTAAAGAACCCTCAGATAGAATCAAAGTCAATAACACTCAAGAAACAAATGGAGAGAAGAGAATTTAGTAGAAATTCCTTTAATATTTCACAAAAAGTCCTAAAGATTGTGACATGAGAAGAACAGACCACTGGATCTTTGGAATGATCTGAGAAATCAAACATAAAGGAGCTAGACTGGACTAGGCAGTCCTCACTGGCATTATTCATTGCCTCCCCACAGCTGAGAATACTGTATGTAATGAATTTGATATATTTTGTGGGAAAAAACAATGCCTTCATGTTTAAACTTGCTGTGTCAAATTCTTTCTTCATAAAAAACTGGTAGAAAAGCTCACCTCTTCAGTGTGTCAGGTTGCAAGCTGTTCAGTGTCTCTCTTTTCTCCCTCTCTCTAGAGTTACTGTTTTTTTCATCTGCCACTTTTGTTTTGCATTGTTATTTCTCCATTATTATTTCATTTATTTCTTACCTACTGGACTACTCATCCTGTATTTCTCAAGTTATGTTGTGACAGGTGGCAGAAAACCGTTCATCTGGTACTGAAATTTGAGATATGTATTCTTTATAAGGTTGAATGTTCTGGTATCTTCCTGAGTGTTCTGGTTGCTGTCCTGTTCTAGGCTCCTGTACTGTAATTTTTAACACTCATTTTAGTGGAAATTTTGCTTTGGCTGCAGTGGAACGTGGTAGAAAAGTTGATCCCAATAAATGGCACTCAGTAACATTTATTTACTTAATTCCCTTGACATCTTGGGAAGTTGATTAGCTGTTTATTTAGCAGCAAATAATTGATTGTTAACAATAATTTAGCTCCAGACTACTTTAAATCTCTCATGGCAGAAGAAATCCTGTAAAAGGAGGAGAGACGGAGGAAGAGAAGAACTTACTCTCAGATGCATCAGGCAGATAACTTTCATTGCTTTCTCATTTGTATATGTATAGGAGCTGAGGTCTCTGTGAGAAATTATTAATATATCAGAGATCAGACACACAACTTTTGTATATATCTGTTTATATCTGATGTATGGTATTAATCTTTATTGTGAAGATCCTGATCAATAACAGTAACTAGACTTGCATATTACCAGATGAACTGCCTGGACTAATCAATATGATTATTAAAAGAGCAAAGTGAAACTGATTTACATACACAAGGTGTATGACTACAGCTAGAACTCCTCAGGGCATATAAAGCCATATCAAAGTAGCTGGAGAAGAAAGTTATTCTTGTGGAGGTGTGTAAAGGTTGCATGATTTTATGAAGCATGACTTTATGGCCTTTGAGCAAAAACACACTGAAAGGCATTTACATGAAGGGTATAATTAAACTTAATTGTAAGCATAAAATAGAACAACATTATGATTAGGATGATATTTTATGTTGGTTTTGTTTGTTTGTTTTGTCTTGCCATGCTCTGGTTGCTTGCACTGTGTAAAACTTTAATACCAAGTTTTGCTAGATATGGCTTATTTTTATTTTTAAACCTCTGTGGTGTTGAAGATTAAGATGAATCACAGTGAAACCACAGGACCGACTACATTTCTAGAGGTAAAAATTCAGAAGAACATGTATGCAGGTAAATAAAAGGGAGCTGCACCTTGAGACACAGGTGCTGAGAATGCTTCCTGCTGCTCTGTAAAGCATCAGTATGGAGACTATGTCTGCCAAATATCAGCCTTTGGGAAGGAATTCCCTCTGGCAGAACAGTCCTGTGTTCTTCCTGCTTAGGAACAGATGGCAAAGAGGCAGCCCACATCACCAGGCAGACCTGGATATAATGTTTTTCTCTGGACTGAAGATTACTTTAATCCAGTAAAATGCTCTTTTCGGCCATACAGATATTTGAACTGATTTAAGCCAAATATTGTTTTGGGGGTAATACCTACATTTTATTCTGTATAGATAAAGCTGATTTTATATGACATAAAATGTAGTAGCTGACATAAGTGAATTGAAACTAAGTTGAGAATATATTTCTAATATGCTAAAGCACTATGTTATACTGAACAAATAGGCTATTATATACTGTCATTATATATATACTGTGGCACCAAAAGTAATGCCTCCTATTTAATTCTGTAGAAATTACAATTGATACAAAGAGCACAATAACCCCATTAAATAGAACAAATTCTCAGCTACAAAACGCTATTTTTCAACACAGTTAACACCATTAGCTGTGCATTTTCACCAGTGATGAACAAGAGCCTACATACTATACTTGTGAAAAACTGCATCAGTGGAGCTGACCCGCTGTCACGCTGCTAAAATGCACCGCACACTGCCTCACTGTGCTCACATCCACTGTTTGGTTTCCATAAATGTTCAACAAGCATCCACGATTGTCATTGGGTGCAATTTTTTCTGCATGGAGGAATTCGGTGGAACACCTTTTCTTCATATGCACTTCCGCATCAGACACCAGTTTGTCTGACTGCCTCTCTGCTGCCATCTGTCACATGATAACAAAATGTAACAGAGTATTGGTGAGAATGTTCAACCTCTTCTGCAATACCACCTCTGACATCACTGACCAGTATGATAAAATAGGAGGTATTACTTTCAGAACAGCCTGTGTTATATTTCCAGTAGTTTTCTAACATTATTATATTATGACAACATCTATAATGAAAAGAGCTATATGAGCAAAGAATAAAAGGATGCTCAACATTATTCAGATTTACCCCAAAATGAGGGTAGTAGTACCTTTATTTAATCTTCTTGATGTATATCTCTGATTTTTCTTTCTGTGCTGATTACAAGACTATTTGACTACTTCACAGTAATTAATTCCTTTTGATGCTTAATGAAACAAGAGATGCCTCCCTGAACACAGTGAGCCTCTGATCAATACTCAAAAATACACTACATCATAATGCAAATGGCAGCATGCTCCTTAAGACGTTAAATAACCAATCAGCACAAAAATGCTCAATTTCTCTGAACATTGCACTCAGAAATGGCTTTATTTAGCAAGACATCATGCTTAAAAGCAGTATTTTCTAAAAGTGAGTAGATCATTTGTTTATCTTCACAGCTTGTATTTCTTGATCATTATTCCTATTTTACAAGCAAACAAGCTGAGGCACATAGATGAAGGATTGAGAAGTTTAGGAATTAGGACTTTTTTTCCACTAGTGACAGATCTGAAAGCTACTGTAATCCTTTACTTTACTGAAGCAAAATGTTAAAATAAACAAGATGAACAGTAAGTGTTCTTTTAGTAGAAGTAATTTGAGACTGAACTGATGGTCATTTAAGAATTGAATTTCAGTCTATTATAGTCCAAAAAGAAAAGAAAAAGTGAAAAATGGGTCTCATACAACAAATGAAGTTGATCTATAATAGCAAGAACAAATCAAATTCAATCCGCATATAAAATGTATGCATCCAACTTGATCACAAATGGAAATCAATGGTATTCACTTGCGTAAATCAAAATTATAATTAACAAGATTAACAAAAGAAGATAGGAAGTGCATATTGGGCTTAGGAATTTGTGTTGAAGTAATGATGACACCATTGCTGTACCTGCCATACTCTACTGTGTCATAGTCAGGTAATCAGCTTCTTCTACCTAAAGAACCTCTTCTGTATTAATTCAAGATCAATTAGTAGCTTTCACCTTTCCTGAACTCTGTGTTTTGGAAGATTTTCTTCCTTGCTTTTTTTTTTTTTTTTTTTTTTTTTTTTTAATTTTTTCTGTAAATAGCATCAGAATTCATTTTCTCTAATTGTGTTTCAGAAAGAGTACCACCAGAAATGTTTTTCTAATGACCTTTCCACTGTCCCAGTTAACAAACTGTTGAAATTCAAATAACAGATGAAGATCACTAGGAAAATCTGAATAAGCTAGAGCTACAGACATTTGCAATACTTGTGTTGTTCTCTTTTTATTTTCTGTTTCAGTTTGATTAAAATCACAGTATGAGAAATGTTTTAAAAGTTGAAGAGTAAAACAAGATTTTCAAAGGATTTAATCAGATGGGAGGGAAATGTAAGCATGATCTTCTATTACACGTGTCTTATTTGAACTTGCGTGTGTTTTTATTAATGTGGTGGAGAAGTAATGTTAAACAGGACAGGCCCAGATACCAGCCTCTGGTTGATATCATGACCAGTCGCCAGCTGGATTTAACTTCATTCTCCATCACTCTCTGGGCCTGGACTCTAGCCAGTTCTTTATCCAGCAAAGAATGTACCTGTCCAAGCCATGGGTTGCCAGCTTCTCCAGGAGAATGCCGAGGGAGTCAGAGTCAAAGGCCTTGTTGAAGTCTAGGTAGACTGCATCAACAGCCTTTCTCTCATTCACCAGGCAGGTCACCTGGTCATAGAAGGAGATCAGGTTGGTCAAGCAGGACCTGCCTTTCATGAACCCATGCTGACTGGGTCAGATCCTCCAATTGTCCTACACGTGCTATGTGATCTCACTCAAGATGATCTGTTCCACAAAATTTCCTGGCACCAAGGTCAGGCTGACAGTCTTATATGACGTGATGAATGTGAGCCAGCAGTGTGCCCAGGTGACCAAGAAGGCGAGCAGCATCTTGGCTTGTATCAGAAATAGTGTTGCCAGCAGAAGCAGGGAAGTGATCATCCCCCTGTACTTGGCTCTGGCCACACTGCAATCAGTTTTGGGCCCCTCAGTACAAGAAAGACATTGAGACCCTGGAGCATGTCCAGAGAAGGGCAACAAATCTGGTGAGGGGTCTGGAGCACAAGTCTTATGAGGAGTGGCTGAGGGAGCTGGTATTGTTTAGTTTGGAGAAGAGGAGGCTCAGGGAACACCTTACCGCTCTCTACAACTCCCTGAAAAGAGGTTGCAGCAAGCTTGGGGTCAGCCTCTTTTCCCATATAACTAGTGACAGGAGGAGAGGGAACGGCCTCAGGTTGTGCCAGGGAAGGTTCTGGTTGAATATTAGGAAAAACTTTTCCAAAAGCATGATCAGGCACTGGAATGATGTGCCCAGGGTGGTGATTGAGTCACTGTCCCTGGAGGTGTTCAAGAAAAGTGTAGATGTGGAACTAGGGAACATGGTTTATTGGGCAATGTTGGTGTTAGGTTGGACAGTTGGATTAGGTGGTCTTAGCGGTCTTCTTCAACCTTTATGATTCTGTTATTCTGTGAAGGACTGACAGAATTCAGAAGAAGAAAGAAGAGCTTTTTGTTGTCTATAATAGTTAAGTTTGTTTGAAAAAGAAAGAAAGAAAGAAAGAAAGAAATGTTAAATTCCTTCAGTTCATGGTGAGTTTATAAAACCATTGATGTGTGTATGCACAGTGTCACACTGAGAATGCCACTGTTATTTCTAGTGCCCTGCAGAAGAAAAGGACAAATTGACTGTCATTATTATGTTTCATTTTTTACTTAAAGAGACTACACATTCCCTAGCCATTTCCTAGTCATGACTATGAATTCAGTGTATATAAGAAATTATTCTGAACATGATAAATAAACTACGCTCACCCTTATACTTCTATATGCATATCCATATTACTTATAATAAGTCTTCAAATGAATCTAAAAGCCTATCATTAGGTTAAATAATCTGGACCTTTTTAGCTTTAAGATTTTAACCTGTATTACTCCTGTGACAACTGCAATAAAAGTCTTCATGCTTTAACACCTCTGCTTTCTGCTTCCTTCATTTTATCAGAAAAGCCTTACTGAAGTAGAAATTTGACATTCACCTTCTCCTTCCCTCCTCTGAAGCAATTTAGTTCCTATGTAAGGATCTGCGATATTTTTTGAATGCTTGTCTTCGTAACTGGGAGAACACATTTTTTGAGGGTAGCGTGTTTCAGATGTAGTATGTACACACTTTGTCCTGCTGTTATTAGGAAGTTTAAACTCTTGTCAGTTAGTGCCCAGAACTCCCAGTAAAAACAGCTGGAGGTCTGCGCATTGAGGGGGAATCAGAATGTTGAGTTGAGCTCAGCGGTGCATCTGAGAAAGGAGGGTGCTTCCATAGATCTCTGTTTCCTCTGGTAGGAGGTAGTATAAAGAGGTGGGTTGTAAAGAGCTAAGTAGTCCAGATGCCCAGAATTATGCTGTAACTTGTTTGTTTGTTTGTTTAATATTCCTCAAGTTTCTTTCCAAAAGAAATGAGTACGTATTCACAATACATTTTGTTGTTGTTGTTGTTTTACCTTGTTTTTATTTATATAATTTAAAAGGTGAATTGATTAATCTTCTGTTTTTCTCCTCCCTCAATTCTGCAGAGATATTTTTTGTCTCCTTTGATGCACTCACTCTCCTCACTCTGAATTTAATCAATGCTTCTATATTCATTTGGTCTTGCAGTTCTGTCCTTGCAGGCTTCAGTAGCCTCATCATATTTGGTTCTGATAAAGAACTTGTGGAAGACATGGAAAACGTTCTTCCTGGAAACAATTCTGCCAAAGTCTCATTGATTTCATTCACGTCAAACCATGTTTTTTTTTTCTTCTTGTTGCTGAATCTCCTTGTTCTTCTCTGCCCCAGATAGGTACCATGGTTAACTGACACTGTCATTCTGTCTTCCAGATCTGTGTTCTAGTTAGTAATTAGTCGTTCTCCTTTGTCCCCTAGCTCATTCTTTCCCCATCCTGAGATGGTGATTCAGTACCTCATTGTTCATAAGTTGATTCTGTCCCTATTTCTTGTCCATATTTATGAGGTTGCATGATGAAACAGATAGATTACTGATCTGTTTTAAAATTAATCTGCCATTATGAGGAGACTTGTTGTTGATGTGGGAGCTATAACTTGATTCCCTCGAGGTCTGTTGAGCAAGTGGAATTATATCAGCACAACCAAATGACTGTTCAGGGGATGGAAACAGTGTCTGGGGACACAGGAGGCAGGAGCTCCTTGAGAAAAGCACTGCTGCAAACAGAGATGGCTGTGGAACAATGATCTATTTGCCTTCTCATTTACCCCTGGCTCTTTGACTTTGTGATTGCATTTATGCAACGTTCTGAAAGTTAAGGGCTCTTTCAGCTCATTTAAGTGATCTCCACCATTCAGTAGTAACCAGTTTCTCCGTAACAGGAGAACGAAAAACAACTATGCTTATTGACATCCTCATTTTGAAGGAGCTGAACTGTTTCCAGCAATTAAGTTTTCTAGGAAGTCTAAAAATTGGACTAAGTAGTAACAGCCCCTTTTATTTCCCAGACTTGTGGGGTCTGAGCCGTTCCTCACTGAATGCTTTCTTGTTAAACCTTTGTATGACCTTCAAGAGATTTATGGCTCACAGCTAGAGAAAATATGACTTATCCAGTGCCCTTGCTGGTCACAGACACCACCTTTCAGTGAAGAAAATGTGTCATAAGCTTTTCTCTTCTCTTTTGAATCCCATCAATCATAGGAGAAATGCAATGTGCAGTATTTATTTTACTAGAAGATTTATGGCAGGAGTGTGAAGCTATGCATGAAGCTCATTAAGCAGTTTAAGATAACTAGGTGCAAGAAAACATAAAATGGAAGTCTAGGAAGTTAAGTCCATTTGTACAGAGCCTCAGGGCAAAGATGGCACCTTCTGCCTACTATTTGATCCCAGCTGATCTTTGTAGGCTGTTTTACTGAAGAAGATGCACATTTCATGAAATTGTGGCAAACCAGTGTTACCATAGGAGGAGTTGGCTTCTGTTCCACTGTAAGCATTATGGTTTGTCAGGCTTTTTATTTTTGGTGGGGATGATGTAAGATGTAGAAAGTATGTTGTTGAGCTGGCTTTCCAGTGTAGAATTTGTGATTTTGCTCCTTTCACATAAATCCATAAATTCTAGATAAACAAGAAAGCATTTTCTTCTCTTGTAATTTTTTTTTTTTTAACTTTTATTACTTACAGCAGCATGAATAGATGATTTCCTGACCTTCTGTTTCCTTTGTAGTCATATATGGATAGACAATTTTTCTATCTTTATTTTAATTACTCTGTGTTTCCTCTAAAGCATGTCCGTTATTCTTACTTTAAGACCTATGATTGCTCTTAATACTTTGCAAATCTACCTCAGTGGAACAGAAACATACCAGTAATAACCATTAGATCCAGTGCTGTAGTTTTTGTCACTAACACAATACATGAGCTGCTGTAGAGGCTTTTTGTCTTTTGTCCTTCTCCTCTGCTTGTGCCATGATTTTGGCTGTTTAATGGTTACTTTGCCATTGAACTCCACAGGGGAACATATTCCCAAACATTTCTCTAGCCTCATGTAGAGAAATCTAAGAGCTCTTCTCCCCATGTTCCCAGCAGGAGCTTCCTTCTTGCTTTTTATGTTTCAGCTACTACACACACATACTTACGTTTGACTTCTTTGGCAAAAGCCAACCTAATGAGCTATCACAGAGTGTGGCTAATGGCAATGCAACCTCATCCCCTTTCCCTATATAATTTTTCTTATCTACTTGCGAAATCTTTCTGTACTGTGTGATTAATTTTGCTAATCTTAGACTTCTAAATTAATCATTAATTACTATATTTAGCTATTACTCTGAGTGTTTAAGAACTTCATGGTCTTCTACTGTCAATATGTTTCTACATGGGTATACTTGAATATATTGCTATATTATTGGGTAAACAACCACTAAAAATTTACTTCACACACAGGTTATTCTGTAGAGTATTTTTGTCTTGGGGAATAACTGTTACGTTTCATTAAACACTGTACTGTTTCCTGAGACATCACATATTTGAGGAACAATGTGTCAAACCAACTGAGGGATATAGACCTAAAATGCATGCCCAAATTCTTTCTCAGCATCTCACTGGAGCTGATCCCAAACTGTATCTATCTCAAATGTTCTTGCTGTTATTGCTTACCAGAGTAAATGATTCCCACCAGAAATTCTAAGCTGATTCCAATGCTGTAAGACATCCCTCAGTATAAGAGTGTGGGCTTTGAATGAGGAAATAAAATGACGTGTATTCACTGATTCTTTTCAAGTTTGTAGCAAGGTAAAATTTGAAACTTTCATTATGTAATTATGATGAGAGCCATTATATGGCTGGTTTAGTCATGCAGTATCTGCTTTCATCTTTCTAGAGAATATGAGGCATGATTTTTCTTCTCTAAAGTTTTACTTCCTGATTTCATTTATATCAGTGTGTTCAGTCACATAATATAGTCAAATAACAAATGAATTTGACAAAGTAATTCTGTATGTACAACCCATATGATGTGCTCAGATAAAACTTTGAGGGTTCAGGAGAAAAGCTCAAGGAAATCAGATTAAACACTAGATCAAATCATTTCCTGTAAGGCCGTGTGCTACTTCAATACATACTTCATCTTTGGATGGCAGTTGATGTGATAGGATGAGAGGAAAGAATGTCAAGTTGCACCAGAGGAAGTTTAGATTGAGTATCAGAAATAATTTCTTCATGGAGGGTATGAACAAACACCAGAACAGGCTGTCTGGGAAAGTGGTGGAGTTCCCTCCCTGGAGGTATTTAAGAGATGTGTGGATTTGGCTGGCACTAAGGGATATGTTTCCATTATAGGATTTGGTAAGTCAGGCTGGCAGTTGATGTTCACAACCTTGAGGATCTTTTCCAACCTAAATGATTGTATGATTCCATTAAATAGTTAACTTCTGTGAGCTCCAGGACACTCACAGAAGTTTTGCTGCACCTATGTGAGTAATAAGAAATCTGATAATGTCAGGGTCCAAATATTCTTATGTTGCTTCAACTTACAAGGCTTTTAAGTGATCAGTGATATCTAAAATTCAGACTTGTATCTTAGTGCTGCTTTCCATATTTTTTTGTCGGGAGGCTCAGCTATTTGGCACAATATATACGTAAGACGAAAAATTAGCTGCATTTTGGAGCCAAGACAGAAGAAAATGATTTTTAGATAAGCTTACCATATTCATTTCATTCATCCTTGCCATAGTGCCTATTACACCCTCAGTTCATAAAGTGCTTGGACCCACACTTAACTGATAAGTAATCAGTAGTGCTGCTTTAATCATTACTCTCACAATGCAATGAAATGGTCATGAGGGAGCTACATCCTCAAAGGAAAAAGATGATATAGCAAGAGATAATATTAAAAGAAATTTTTTTTTTAATGTTTGTTTTCATATAAGTAAAAGAAAAAATATACCTACTATCATGACTACTGAATTTGCTATGGTTTGCTTAATGGCATCCTGTTTTAATGTATATCTTCAGAAAGTGTAGGGTTTGAGGAACTGAGAAGAGAAGATCGTGTCCAGAGTTGTTTGGACAACATTTGAGAGCATCAAGTGACCAAAGGTGAACATCTAGAACTGAATTCTAATGGGAAAGACTACAAGTGCAAGAAAACAAGATAAGCATCTATACTGTTTCTTAAAGAGACCTATGATAACCTAGATTTAGACTTTTGGAATCTTAAAATTTTAACTGCTTGCTTTAGTGATAAATACAGATGAAATTATATTGCTGCAAGTGTTGTTACAGCAAAAATATATGGTGCCAATGAGTATTTAAAATGACAGTGGTGCATACAAGAAACTTGTCAATTTGTGAAAATCTGAACTATATCAGTTCTTGTATGATATTCAGGGAACTATGTTAAAAAGAAACAGGGCTAATCCTAATGAAACATGACCTCTCCACTGTGGCACACTACTGTAAACTGCAACCAACTGGTTGCTGCACTGGTGACATTTTGTAATTCAATTTAATGGATTCCAGCACTTGCTCAAGCAGCTGTTGAAACCTCCCATTGATTGCCCCCTGTGTCATCTTTTCATCTGCCTGCTTTGCATTTCAGCTATTGTCTCCTCATTCTGCCTCTTCTGATCAGGTGGATGACTAGCAAATGTCCTCTATCAAAATTCTAATATTGCATGTAATTTCTATGCCACCTCAGGTTCACATTAGGCTCTTTTCTTGGCTAATAACTAAATCACACTTCACAGATAAAATGTGTTATTTACCTTCCTGTTTTTTTCCAGACTTGGTCTGCTCTTTGCTCCTTACCGAATTTTAATTTTTTACTGCAGTTTTGTGTGATGGTTGAAACTTGTTCTCTTTTTTCCCCAAAGACATTCTTGACAAAAGATAGTTTAAGTTCCGCCTCTCAGGTTCCAAGAAAACTAAGATGCCTGTCTTTGTTTCTTTTTAACTTTTTTTAACCTTTTTTTTTTATATTATGCACTCTTGAATATGCCAGTGAAGCTGTCCGTGCTTATGTTTAATAGTCCTTAAAATTAATATAATGATACTTAATTCACTGAATTATTGATTATGGATTAATGAATTCATTAATTAATGAATGCTTAGGAAAAAATTTTTTCCTTTGCAGTGCTCATTTTGAAAGATACATAATAGTCAGAACAGTAAATTCATTTAATTTCCTGAATGTAAGCCCCAAATCCTAAGGGTTATGGAGTTCTTTTTTTGTTTCATTTTTCCCACATATGGTACTTAATGTCATGTCATACCTATGTTAGTTCATTTCTCTGTTCTTCTACAAAATAATAATTATTGTGTATACATGTATCCAAAATGATTTAAAAATATATAATATTGAATTGCATATGAACCACTTCAATTCTTAATTATTAAATAAGCCTCTTGAAAACTGTAGATTATTTTCCTTTTGACTTTGCAGTTTGGAAGCAAGGAGTGAAAATACGCTTTTTGTAGGCTAGGCGTATTTCTTGAGTCAGAGTCTTAAATGAGCCAAACATAAGGAGGATTGCTTATAAATACTTTTTTGTACCATGAAATATTTAAATCCCAACTTGCTTTTTTGGTTCATGCTTTTTACTAGAGGGAAAAAAAAATACCATACAAATGCTATATGTTTGTCATAGCCTCAAACACAGCTAAGTCTAGGGAAAACATTTAAGAATGCAGAATACAGTTGTGATAGAAAATACCAAAGAACAGTTAAATACAGCCATAATTGTAGGCAGAGTTTCTAGACTGATGGAATCTGAATTCCAGCAGGTTCCTGAAGTTGAAGTCATCGTTCCTATTCTGATGAATGTCATAGGTTACTTAAATACCAAAAGTAAAGAATTAGTTAAGTAAAATCATAAGTAAAATAATTAGTTAATGAATTTCATTCCCATACTAAAATCCACTTCGGTTTTGTACATTAACAAGAGTCTAGCCTCACAATGTAAATAAATCTCATACGTAAGTAAAAAATATGACTTCATTAAGCACTTGTAAGACCAGGACTCAGGAATGGCATCCTCCTTGTGTTACAGCAAAATACTCCATTTTATTTATAGCTTATTTATGCTTTTAGCTTGCCGTAATTTCAAATTATTCCATTACCAACACCACAAGAATTAAGAAGTAGGACAATTTAACAGCTAAGGTGGCTTTTCAGAAAATTACACAAGTTATTGTCATCATTCACAATTTGTCTGGCACCATTATATTTAATATAAGATGACTAACATCATTAAGGCTGAACTATTAGCTCATAGGAGGGGCAGCCAACAGGGGCTGTAGTTCTATGCCCAAATATTGCTCTATCATTTCTATTTGTCAGGCAAGAAAGGATTGCTCCAGGACTGAGGAAGAACATTTACTTCTCTATATAAATATAGACAGTCCCAGATGCTGTGAGGCTATGAACTAAAAGAATAGAAGAAGCAGGAGGTTTGTAATATGTCTCTGAACAACATCAGAATTATTTGAGTTTAGGGAATAAAATGGGGAAAATATTAATAGACTTTCAGGGAATAACATTTGTAAGACTGTAGTAAGAATTACTCCGCCCATCTCTTATGCTCCTTTACAGATACTGGAAACAGTGTTTGCAGACTTTAACTAAATCTTCACTGCTGCACTGAGTGTTAACTTCTTTAACCCTGTTGTAAAGAAAGCTGCACAGTACAAAGTTATATAAAATAGTCTATGCCTTTTGTTGTAATTAGAGACTGCTTCATAATCTTCTGCAAAGATTCTAAGGTTGAGAGGTTGAAAATGGAAAAAAAATATAAATACATCCTTTTTTTCTATATTTACATTTAATTTGAAGTGTTTCAATAATTATGTAATCATTTATCACTGAGATACATTTCTGTCCTGATCAAAATAATTTCATTATGAAGTCATAAGGTCTAAAATGTAATAAACATTTTATAAGATATGAGAAAAAAAAGTAAATTCCAACCTAACTTTTATCCTTTAACTGTAGAGTTTGCACTTACAAAACAGATCCTTGTAGAAGTGTAGAACAGGTTTATAGTAGGAATCTAATTCTTTGGTTTTGACATTTTCACATGCTATTGGTTGTTGGAAGAATACATCCAATATTTCAGTTTCATTTAAAAGCCTACTTTTGAGTTTTTTTTCCCAGTTTCCTGTTATTTGGGAAGAAAATAGTGAAAAAAATAATAGAGAGGTTTTATTTAATTTAACATCTGCCAAGGAAGGCACTGATTTATGGAAATATTGATATAAAATCAGCTGTAAAGGAAGCCACTGACAGCCTAGACATAGCATCTGTTTTTCAAAATTTTGACCCTGGTTAATTCTGTGGCAATGAAAAATGTTAGTCCATAGGGACTGAGAGTCCTTGGTCTTCTACATTTCTTTTTTTCTAGCAGCACTACATTAAACATAATTACTGTACAAAAGATTTTTGTTAATGGAAAAGTATAGTTGAAGAGATAATAGATATTTAAAAAATAGAGAGCATGGGGAAATCCTGTGCAAGTGATAGTTTATTTCCTGAGACTTTTTGCTCTGTTTTTATTATTCTCTGTAGTTAAGTATTAATAGTCAGTGCCACTTAAACAAAGATATTTGGATCATCTCACTAGCCTATATGGAATTAAGGAAGAATGAACTTCATCTCTCTAAGTAAGGAGCAGATAACGATGCAGAGTGACACAGAAATGATTGAATTTGTTTGTGTGGTACTTGCTAATTTACAAGCATGTTTTCAAGTGATTCGGTGGCTGGGATTCCTTGGGGGCAGTTCACTCAGGCGCTGAAACTGAATCAACGTTTAGATGGTTTTACTTTTCGAGTGGCTTAAAAAAGTCGTAAGTAAGTAGATGTTTTCATAATTAATACACTAACTGCAAATCATGCAAGGATCATTTACTTTTCAAAAGAAGATAAAACAGCATTCTTATTTGGTTGGGCATCTTGTGCCGTGTTCGTTAGTACTGTGAAGAAATGTAAAACGCGGATTGCTGGATTAAGACAAGCAATTACTTACTGATCTGGATGTCTCTACTCCCTCTTCTTTAGTTGATAATGCATCTGTTGTGGAGGAAATATAGTGATCTGGAACTTTGAGGTCTGGATTCTTCTCTCCAGTGTAGCCTGTGCAGCATCTCACCTTTCCCTGCTCTGATTCCCCTTTGGCTAGAAACAGGACAGGCAGTGCCTCTTTCCAAAATAACATCTAATAACCTATTTTCCAAGATGCAGTATGTTGTTTCCACCCTATGGGAAGTCCTATTATTTTTTCCCTTCTTAATGTTCCAGATATGTTTTAAAAGATGATTTTTGGTGCAGTGCCAGCATTTCAGTAAAAGCATGTAGGTATACTGCTTTGCTCCTGTATTTTTACTCTTTCTGATTATGTACTGAGAAAAACGGGGTGCTAGCTAATTGCCATGTCGATGCAATAAATACCTGCACTCATTTGATTGCTGATAGGGTCTAATAAGGGTGGAATTTTGGGGCTGGATGTCTCCCTTCATGATAGGAAGGAAGGTGATGTTCTGACAAAGGCATAAAGTGGGAGCAAAAGATAAGTCATCTGTTCCTGCCTCACTGATTTCCTGCACGCTTTTGAAAGGCTAGCTGAAGTCAAATAAAAAATCCTTTCTAATTTTTGTGAGCAATACCTTTCTTTGGTAAACTGTTGGCTTCAGTAAAACTGCTTAGGCTTCGATATTGCAAGCTGCCACATTTAAAAAAAAATTCTTACAATACATGAGATAATAAGTAAATAACATATTTACATTGGCTTCAAGTATTTAAATATATTTCTCTTGCAGAGTCTCTGGAGGGCAAGATGCAAAATGCAACTCCAAAAACCTCTAGGCATATGGAAACCCCAAACTGAGAATCTCTTGTCACTGAAGTAAGAGGAAAAGAGATTGTCATCTCAAACTTCTTTCTAGTAAGCTCTTTAGATTTTGAGCATTGCAAAAAGGCATCTTGGAATGAGCAAAACTGACATTCACCTAAAGCTGATTCAGACTTTACAGAATGAGTATTATTGCTTGACCTAACATTGCTGTTGTGGCCTATTTTACCTACCCTTTCAATTCCTTGATTTTTTCTTGACTCTGCCCTACTTGTGCAGTAAAACAGTTTTTTATACATAATTCTCGCAGAGTCTTTTGACTGAATCTAAATAATATCACTCCACTTCTGTCCAGTTTCATACCTTACAGCCTCATAGATTTACCTGATTATGTTTCTTCTGCAAATCCGTGTCCTTTATTTCATCCAAGTAGTAGACTCTGAAACTGCTAGTTGTACTAAATTTTGGAACATCAGGCAACTTCTCTCTCTTAACTAATGCTTCTTTTTGCTGAGCTTAAGTTACCTAAAGAAAGTCTGAAAGAATTTTTTTAATGTTCTTTACACATACATGTTAAGGCATGTTTCATTTTTATTTTTTAACTTTACATATGCAGTTCATTGTCTTGTCAACTCAAAAGAAAAACTGAATGAGTGTTAGGTTCATCCTACTTTGTTTTCTGGAAATACTTTAATCTCAGTTTTTACCAGAAATCTCCACTTAGGCAAATGGCTGCAAATCAACTAACAGAAGATAATCCTGTCTATTGGTGACTATTGCTACATATCTTCCTCAATAATCAGAAGTTCTGTTTACTGAACCAATGAATGGATATATGACAAGCTGTGTATGAGTAGTGTTAGCAGATAATTTCTTCCATTTTGGAGATACCACTCTATAAAATTAGGCAAAAACCATGGTGAGCTCCAGGGCAATCTACAGTGTGGCAATGTATGGTTTATGCCTAACCAGCAATGACACCAGGCAGAGCCATACCTTAGACCTTTTATCTGCATCATTAAGGAAATGGAGTTTTCCCTACTAGTTAGAGCAGAATAGTGATGTCAGTGGTTTTTGGTCATAGTTGTGCTCCTGATTTATTGCGCAGCATTACAATAATTGTCTAGCATCTGTTCTCACCTTTAAAGTGAATTTTGAGGTATCTTTCAGCATAACATAAATTATTTGGACCTCCAGATGTTACTACAATATGTATAATAACTGTAATGAAAAATGATGTAGTTCCCCTTTGCTTAAGAACTATTTGAGTGCAGTGTATCTTATCATCTGATTGTATAGGTTAGTCTTAAATCACTGAAACCAACTTGTTATTGTTCAGATACATGTAAGTGTATATTACCTCTGGCTCCAACCCATGTTATCAACCGCAGACTGTTAAATCTATTCTCAAATGATCTCACTGTCTTTATTTTATTATCTGAGTATAGAAAAATACTCATGGAGAACACTGTATCTTCACATCTTTTTCGTTCTAGATGACCTATAAACATTAGCAAATGCTTTAATTTGTAGAAATCATAGAATTGTTTGGGCTAAAAGGGACCTCAAACATCATATAGTTTCAACCCCCCTACCATGGGCACAGCCATCTTTCACTAGACCAAGTTGCCCATAACTCCATCCAGCCTGGTCTTGAGCACATCCAAGAACGAGGCATCATCAACTGCTTATATGTATTAATGAAAAATAAAATGCTACTGTTCAAAGAATTAAGAGACGGATGGCATAGCAGTTTTGCATATATATTATTGCAGGTTGTTGCTTTTAAACAATGGAAAAAAGTTGTTTGGTTTTTTTTAACTGAACACAAGAGATATTCCAGTTCTATATGTTTTGCTTTAGTAATGGAACCACGAATTCACTTAGATAATTCCACCCAGAATTGCACTGAGTGAAGACTGTAGGAGCTGAACAAGCTTGGTAAGTGCAGTCATATAAAACAGAACTTATTGCTAAGATGCAGGCATCCTGAAACCATGGTCTTAGATATCCAGGGGAATATAAGGTATACAGCCAATTCCCTCTGCTGGGCTTGTTTAAAAATCTTAGCTTTAATGTAATTAAGGAACATACTGATCTCTAGTTGCTTAAATGGCTTGGGTCTCATGCACCTAGCTGACAATTTCAGTGTTTCTGCATTGTCTCTACTTTGATTAGACCCAGTTACATTTAATTAGCAGGTTGTTTGATCAATTAGATAATGAACCTTAAAGTCACCTTCTTGCTTAGATGTGCTTTGAACAACAATTTTAATCTTGGTGACAGCTCCTCTAGAAAGAAAAGGAGAGAAACCCATGTAAGTAAGCTGTTAGTGCACAAAAATATCCAGGCAATTTTGCAACATAAAACTAAAAAATATTTTAAACTCTTAAGAATAGAAGATAAACAGTTCAGTGAAATGTAACTCTGAGGTTTTTTTAATATGAATTATCTTTTGTTTATGTCTAGATCTGTGTTGAATAGGAGAGAGATACTTATAACTGAAGCAGCTATGCTCTTGCTTCATTGATTTCTCTGGCATCAGAATAAGACTAATGATGAGTGACACTAAGTGTTGCGTGGTGCCCTTGCTATGCTATCATAAAATATTTCTATGTCTTACATAAGTAGCAGTAAATAAAAGCAGAAATGAACAAGCAACAGCTTAGTCGAAAAATCAAAAATTTTGAGAAGAAAGTGGAAGGTCCTTTTCAGACAACCAGAAACTGATGTTTTTGTTCATTTTATCTCTGGCGTTCTGTTTGTCTGCACTATTAGATCTATTTATTCCTACATGTAAAGTACATTTTCTAAAATTATGTAATTTTATATTTCCTAAATATGAAACTAGCATGCTCCAGAATTTTCTACTTGCTAATTATTATCAAATATTGCTCTTTGTTGCCATTAAAAGCAAATTCAGAGTCACAGCTTCTTTGCACACACATGGAAATGCTTTCAAACTGCACATGAAATATAACACATGGAATCTGGTAGATTCACAAAGCAGGACAGAGAACTAACTTTAAGGAGATGTTTGCAGTCTTTTTATTGCAGAAAAAAAAAAAAAAAAAAAAGGAAATGCAGTTGATAATCCAGCTGTAATTATTTTGAGAATTTTACTTTCACAAGTAAAAAAGAAACACTTTGTGTGCTCTGAAAATACACATGGCCAGCAGTCTATTTTTCTTTGACATTGCTTAATGATGTTGATTCAGCTTTATTTAGAGGGAAAGCTGAATTAATGAGCAATTTTGTTTTTTGCTTCACATGTTTTATCAATAAAGGCCTGAAATTTAAAATTGTCCTAAATTAATGGATTCACAGTAAAGTTACTACTACTCTGTATGAGCATGAGATGCACCCAACTATATACCATTTCAAATGGGATCTTAGCCCCCATCTTGTCAAATTAGTGGAACTGGTAACAAAGCTGTGTTAAGGTTCATCTTATTTTTTGAGAAGGCCACATTATGCCATATGGTAAAAATAAATATTAGAAAACAAGAAAAGGTAAGCAATTTTGAGGGAATGGCTGATCTGTCTACTTTTAGGTTTTGTTCCACTTCTGTGTGTTCTGTTCTGGAATTTGAGCTGTTAGACAGTTTGGGTAATATTCCTCTACATTGAATCCAGGGGATATAAGCAAAGAAATAGTATTTAAAGCAAAAGAAGTTGCAATATCAATTAACATGTCCCTTACAATTTAACAGCTACAATCATAAAATCAAGAATTCAAACACTGAGATAATTTCCCTGTGGGCGTCTAACTTTGTCCAAGAAAATACTTAAATAACAATCAAAGAAAACATTTTTGACAGTTGTTCAATGTCATTTAAGAGGCAGAAACTTAATTCAGAAAGAGTAGGGATAGGGAAGAAGAATTTATGTGTGTTCACCATGCACAGGTATGTTAAGTTTGTTCAAATATACATCTGTATAGCACTCTCAGTCAAAAATTTCTGTTCTTTGAATTCTCTAGTCATGAAGGTTAACTTTGAAACATGTTGTGTAGAAAAAGAAATCCATTGTTTTTTATTTGCCTTCTTATTTTATTGTGTAGCAATGATAGGGTATAAACTGTTCAGGAATAAGAAAATAAATTGTTTCCATCAATACTAGGGTTGGGTAGGATGGAATACTATTATTACTTAGATATTTTGTTCGCATTGCTATAGTGAGTAGTGCATCGTCTGGCAGTGTTCCACCAGATATGTTTGTTTGCCTTTTTTTTTTTTCAAGCTCCAAGACCACTTGTAGGATTGTCTATTATTTTACTCCATTATTAGAAAACATCTCCATTGACTCAACAAATCTTTCTATATTGCTTGAATTAAAAGAGAGATTTTGAGGGGTGTGTGTGTATGTAGATAAATATATACATGTATTTATAAAATTTTAAAAGGAAATACCTTATTTAACCAGCTGGTGTCAGAAACATTAAAACTTCCCAGTTCCCTTCAACTCAAACCATTCTATGATTCTGTGATCCCACTCAGTATTCAGATACCGATCCAACTGGAAAGGGTTAATTATGTTCTCGTGACTCCATCATCAGCAGTGTTAAGTATTTAAGAGTTCTGTCTTGAACATTATTCACTTCTTGCAGGATGTGCCCTCCATTTGCTTTTTGTGCTTTAGTCACGCACTTGTTTTCAGATTTAAGTCCAAAAGTGATGCAGAAATTCAAAAAGGTACACCTCCATATATCTCACAATGTTGGTAATGTATTAGCTCTTTCCATTTTCTTCTGATATCAACATGCTGTCTTCTTTTTCAGTTCACTAGGAGGTCTTTCACCACCTAAAATGTATTATATTGCTAATATTTCTGGTCTCTTGCTTCTGGCATCATTTCTTAAGATCAGTATTCTATATCATTTTCCTGTAAGTAGCACAGAGTGGATATGTAGGAAGGAATATAGGAAAAGAACACAAGCATAATAGTTTCTTGATTAACTCTCCACTATTAAAATTAGGACTTCTTTGGGATTTTATTGTTGAGGTGTGCTTGGTAGTTTTTCATTCTAATAGCTTGTATTTATATAGTATTTGGTGCAAGTTTACTCAAGTATCTGTTTTATCAGTATTCTCATTCTAACCATGATAACTCAAACACACCAAAGATGTAGAGCAGATCAACTACCTAGGCTTCTTCCCCTAGCTAGATATTTGTCCAGTCTTTGACTATTTTGAGCCTAGATGAATGAAAAGTGGATTTATTTTTATCAACTCCTACTGGACTGCTTTTCCAAAAAACTACATGTTTTCTGAAGTCGTGTTTCTTCTAGCATTCTGATACATTCTCTTTAAAATTTCTAAAGCTTTTATAGGGAGAAACAGCAAAAGCTGGTCAATTCCTGATTTTTTTTCTATATATCTTTTTTATTTTATAGACTTTCGTAATTTTGCCCTTCTCTGCTTATTTTTCAGAATCCTAGCACGGTTGACCATGTCCCATGCAGAGTCTTTTCCACATCTTTCATCTCAGCTATTCACTGTAAACATTCCTTTCTTCTGTACCCTTTTAAACTATGACACAGTATTCAAGAAGTAGGAATGCTAAGCATTTAAAAAGGGAATGTCAATGTTTTTGTTTTCTATTTTTTTTCTAGTGATTCCTAACATTAATGTATTTTTGATTGCTCTCAAATAATTTTCATAGACTTTCTATTGTAACTTCACAATCTGTCTCTGCACAGCTTTTCCTCACTTCACAAAATATATTTTTCTGCATTATCTTCAACTTCCTGCAGACTGTCCCATTCTTCTCATGTCACCGTTTATCACTAAAACTGACTGTACTGAAAATCACTACTGAAAAAAAATGAAAAATAGGAGCAATAAATATTAATGGCAGAATGAAGTTTACTAATTTCACATGACCTAGGAAGTCGGAGATACTTTCAAAAGTAAAAAAAAGTTGAAATATTAAGATTCTTGAGCTGTTTAGTAAACCAACATCATTCCTTCTTACGTAAGCTTTTGTGCAAAGATAGGCAACAAAAAGCTCTTGGAGAATCAGTTTAAGCCAAGCCTACAGGGCTTCAAAGTTGCATGCTCCAGGGCCATCAGGCATCTTACTTTGCAGCAGATAGAAAGATGGTCTTAGATTCAGCCTCAGAATGGGGCTGACACACTTTCTGAGCTTCCAACTACACTGGAAGCCTTAACAAATTTGCCTTTTTGCCAAGGATTCTGTTAAAAAAAAAAAAAAAAAAAAAAAAAAAAAAAAAGTGTAAAATTCCTGACCAGTCTTACGATTCAGCTTACTAAGCATAAAATCAAATGTAGGAGTTGGCCATTAACTCTCAGTGAGGCCTGTTGATATTTTAAAATATGATTAAAAATAACAAAAACCAGGGGATATTTACACATGTAGCTGCTTCTACAGCAAAAAAAGCAGCATAGAAATGTGGCCTGTAGACATTTTCAAAGTACAGATAGCATCATGACTGACTGCAGTAAGGTAATATAGTTTGACACTTAGAAATAATATTGCATTATAAAATCGTAAGAATTGTCAATAGCAGCACAATGACTCACCAAGGCAGGTAACTCATTATCATGACCTAAATATGAAAGAAGTAGGATTGGCTCTGTTGAAGAGATTAAGGCATCCTAAGGGAGGAAAACTACCAGCAGTTAAGTTTATAGAGGTCTATAGAGAAGCATGTATATTTTTAACTGTTGTTTTGTTATTTTCTATGCAATAATAAAGCCTAATCACAGGAAAAGCTTAAATTTTTGACTCTGCCTTGTGTTTAGTGAGTCCTGGGAAACATGCCTGCTCACACAGTGTTACTAATAATAAAATAAATTATTAAAGCTGACAGAATTTTTATAGCTAATGCTTGTGCTTTATGCACTCTCCACTTTCTTCAGCTTAGGCAATGAACAAAAACCAATCAGTTTCTGTTTCTCTTATTCATGTGCCAGCACAATGCTATTATTTGTAATCATAAAATTGCAGGAAATCTTAAAATGCAAAGAAGAAATGGTGAAAAACAGGCAAATAATCTCTTGGGTTTAAATTAAATTTTATGTTGACAGTATGTTCTTGTAATATTCCTTTATTTAATTGAAAATATAAATATCTAAATAATAGTAAAGCGTTCAATGGCTTTTCATAATTATTAAGATTGACATCACTCTTCATAATGTTTCTAATAAAAATTCATTTGTGTTTGTACGTAGGAGAAAGCCGTATTTTTAACCTGAGATCTTAAGCTCAAAAAAGATTTACAAAAACAATTGATGAAATGAATAGTTTGCCTGTAAGCTCAAAAGGAAAGGAATTAGTGGATACAAAACTAGTTTTGTCAAACAATTCTATATCCTACTACATTTTTTTAATGTTTAAATCCTCTTTATATGCATCATCAATAAAACACAACTTTAGAAATAAACTTTGAGCATTCTGTGTTCAGATTCTTAGGCTTGCATTACAGATGTTAACTTTCTCTAGAATAATTAATAAAATAGCTTTTGAAAGCTAGGAATTGATGTTAATGGAATCAGTTCAGTCAAGTAAGTGTAAATTTGTAGGAATATTAGGTAACAGCAAATATAGAGATGGACTTTGACAACTGTGGTCTAGAGAATATTGTTACAGATTTCTCAAGTTCTCCTGTATCATATTTTACTGAATATTTTGAATGCTGTTTAAGGGATATTACAAATAATGTAGCAGAGTTTTCATACAGGCTTCATCCATATGCAGGTACATAGGGGAACACTACGGGAAATAGCTTCAAGCTTCAAGAGGGTAGATTGAGGTTGGATACAAGGAAAAAATCTTTTGGAACAGATTGCTCAGAGAGGTGGTTGATGCCCTGTCCCTGGAGACTTTCAAGGCAAGGCTGGATAAGGCCCTGGGCAACCTGATCTAGCTGTGGTGTCCCTCTTCATTGCAGGGAAGTTGCACTAGATGACCTACAGGTTCCTTCCAACTCTAAGGATTCTTTGATTCTATGTACTTAGGCTGCTCTGAAAGTAATGCTTCCTATTTGTTTCCGTGGAAATTACAATGTGTACTAAGAGCACAATAGCACTATTTGACTGAGCAAATTCTCAGATACAAAACACTATTTTTCAGCATTGCCACCACCATTAGCTATGCATTTTTTTCCATGACTGCAGTCATAGGAATTGAAATTGCTTTTGTATGCCAGTTTTACTCAACAACTTCAGGCCATGCTTAAAATGGTCATTCTGTAACTGCTTTATTCCTCATTACTCTTACCCACTTTTGGGGTATGAATAGCGATTGCTGTAGTATGTGATTTTTTTCTTAAGTCCTACCAAGGGAGGACTCTACTGTGCACAGAAATGTGTCATCAATTTAAAAGAATTCTTCCCTGTAGGAAACAATAAAACTACAAATGATTAAAACAAAAACTGAAATGTCACCTTAGACTAATGAAAATCCATCATTAGACAACACACCTGACACTTCTGTGAGCCCCTTTAAAACTCAGATTAAGAAGAGAAAATTACGCTTGAAATGGAGAGGGAACAAAAGCATTTATTTTTTCTCTGACACAAGTTGAGAACAGTATGTTGATTATTCTCAGACAAGCTGATCTCAGCAGTCCTCACAACATTGCTTTAAAAGGCTGGCAGTGTTATCTAGTGCAGGAGTGGAAAAACATGGATATAGACATGAAAGCAAGAAATATAGTTTGATTACAATTTCAACTGTCTGAGGAGCTTCACCTTTCGGATCGTAATGAACTAGTATATTCATCATAGAATCATAGACTGGCTTAGGTTGGAAGAGACCTTCAAGATCACCTAGTTCCATTCTCCATGAGCAGGGTTGCCACTCCCTAGATGAGGCTGCCCAGGGCCCCATCCTTGAGAAAAGAATATCTGTTTGTCTTGCAGCTGATCCGTAGCTTTGCTCCCATGTCTCTCCTGTAGGGACATAGCTGCAGAACTGCCTTACTAGCTCAACCTCATGGTTATTCTAATCCAGTTTCCTATCTCTGGGAGTGGGCAGTACAGATTGCTGCAGTGGAAAGTATAAAAAAACCTGCACAGATGGCTGTTATAAAATAACCTGTGCATGCAGGAGTTTTCTTTTAAATATATCAAGGCTTGCTTAGAAACTGAGGTGTTTCTAGCTTTTAAATTCACATCATTAAAAGTCGAGTTTCAGATCACCCTGGATGTTCACAGTATCAGCAAACACTCTGTGATCCGTGTTTAAATCTAAGTCATGAGCAGTGTTCCCCAGGGGTCAGTATCAGGGCCTGTCCCGTTCAGTATCTTTATTGATAACCTGGATGAGGGGATTGAGTGCACCCTCAGTAAGTTTGCAGATGACATCAAGTTTGGAGGAGGTGTCAATCTGCCTGAGGCTCTTCAGAGGGATCTGGATAGGCTGGATCACTGGGCTGAGGCCCATGTGATAAAGTTCAACAAGACCAAGTGCTGGGTCCTGCACTTTGGCCACAACAACCTCAGGTAATGCTATAGGCTTGGGAAAGAGTGGCTGGAAGACTGTATAGAGGAAAAGGACCTGTGGGCATTGGTTGACACTTGGCTGAACATGAGCCAGCAGTATGCCAAGGTGACCAAGAAGGCCAATGACATCCTGGCTTGTATCAGAAATAGTATAGCCAGCAGAAGCAGAGAAGTGATCCCCCCTGTGTTCACTTTTGGGCCCCTCACTACAAGAAAGACGTCAAGGCCCTGGAGCATGCCCAGAGAAAGGCAACAAAGCTGGTGAGGTGTCTCAAGCACAAGTCTTATGAGGAGCAGCTGAGGGAACTAGAATTGTTTAGTCTGGAGAAGAGCAGGCTCGGGGAACACCTTATCACTCTCTACAGCTACCTGAAAGGAGGTTGTGGCAAGGTGGGGGTCGGCCTCTTCTGTGTAACTAGCGACAAGACAAGAGGTGGTGGCTTTAAGTTGCACCAGGGGAGATTCAGGTTGGATACTAGGAAAAACTTCTCTGAAAGTGTGGTCAGTCACTGGAATGGGTTGCCCAGGGAGGTGGTTGAGTCACCATCCCTGGAAGTGTACAAGAAGTGTTTTGATGCTGTACTAGGGGACGTGGTTTAATGGGAAAATATTGGTGACAGGTGTATGGCTGGACTGGATGATCTTGGAGGTCTTTTCCAACGTTGGTGATTCTATGATTCTATGATTCCTAATATTGGTGGTACCTCACACTGTTGAATATCAGAGACCAGCTGCTTTTTTGGGAAGAGCGTCAGTACTCATAGAGGTTCCCTATCGCTAGAGAAGCACAGATGTGAGGAACTGGGGAACCATTTCTGAGCTGCAGCTTACTCAAATGAGGATTTTAAGTTTTCTATAGGGACACTTCTACATTGCTGAACAACACTACATTAGGCTGTGCAAGACTAAAAAATATATATTTATAACATTTAGGCCGAATCCTGAGGTTAGGATCTTCAGCTGCTTTTAGCATCAAATAGAAATGGGAACTTCAACTTAGATAGTCTCTGCACACTCCAGTGTTTCTCGCTCAGCTGCTTGTGAGAGTTTAGACGTAATTTTGCCTTGGGCATGGAGCCAGCCTCTGCAACACTGAGAGAAGTGATAGTTCAGGGCTGCTCTTTTACTTCTTTTCATCACTGCTGAGTGTTGTTTTACTTTCCTCATTTCAGAAAGAAACCAACCATCCAGTGTGTGGGCTGTCATCAGCTCCCTCCCTTCCTCTCTCATTTTCTTCTGCAGTACAACCCAGAGGTGACTGCTAGCACTGCACAGTTTCCGCACCCTGGTGCTCTGTCCCCTTGCCTGCAGTATGTGCCATGAATCCCCCCCAGCAGACACACTACTGCACAGGGTGCAATTGCTAAGGCAGCAGCTGTGCTTAAATAGAGATCTAGCAATCTGCTGTGTACAAGTAGAGGTTTCAGCATATTGGATCAGGTCACAAAACCCATGACATCCAGCATCTTGCTTCAAGCAATGACCCATACTTGATGTTTCAAATGAAGCTGAAAGTACCTAACAATGTAACTCGGGAATTGGATGTGGCAGAAGAAAAAGATTTAATTTACCTTCTCTGCTGGCCTATGAAACGAAAGCATAGTTACTTCTTTTATAGACTATAGAGGCATCAGTTGCATCTGTGTCTGTAGTTGGACTGTGGAACAGTTCAGGTCTGGGAAAAAAAAACATGGTCAGACAGAGTACATGTGCAATTCAGACTTGCTGGAAAATGTCTTTTCTATCTTTCTATCTGAATCTACAGGCAGGTTAGAATTGCCTTGGCCAAGATACCAAAACTTATTGAATTACATGCTGTTCAAACTAGCACACTGTGTTGTTAACATTGTTTCATTATGTTTTATTATTGATTGCAGGACCACTGGTATGGAACACAGTGTGTTCAGATAAAGCTCCTCTGAAGCACCAATTTGTTGAAACAGTGGAACCCTGATAGGGATGTACCAATTAAGATAGCTTTAATAGGTTATAAAAGCACTGTCCATCCTACAGATGGTCTTAGATACTGATAGTGGTTTCCATGTTCTAGTCATCATGTAATTGTAAAAATAATTATATTTGATTGTTGTTATTGACTGTGATAATTTTTCTTAAATTCTATATGCTAGTGATAATATGACTAAAATGTTCTCTATGCTTAATTTCATTTGATTTTCAGAATCTCAGAAGGACCAAAATCACGGGTGAGAGCTATATTTGAATTTTTGATCATGCAGTAGTTCAGAATATTTCAATGTATGCTGAATCTCAGCCCCAGTAATCTGTTCATTTTTGATAGGCTACTGGATGCTATTTCAAATGAAACCTAAAATCTAGAACTTCTATTATTTTGTGGACATAGAGATACCAATGATGTAGCAAGGACTGTGCTTAAAAAACAAACAAGCATTCAGCTATTCAGTGGAGAAAGATTTTCTGATTCGTTGTCGGTTTTATTATTATTATTATTATTATTATTATTATTATGCAGATCTTTTTTCCTTTGTTGGTAGACTTGTTTTCCAATTCTGTTCTGCCCAAAGGATAAACTAGGACTCAAAAATTTCATCAGCTACTGTAACAAAAACATTGAGCTAGCCACTTTGAAAAATGTGGATTTTTCAGTCACATAGGAACATATATTTGTCAATTCTACAAGATGCATTTGGGAGAGATTTTGAATGATTCTGGGGACTGGAATGGAAATCTCTCATGTTTGTGTCTGGCTAAATACAGACACCACTAATTAGGAGAATGCTCTTTTGGTTCATTGTGCAGATATTAGCTTCATTTCAGTGGAGGCAAAATCTTGGATCCTTGATTTAAAAATAGGTATTGCAGACATTCCACGGAGGAAAGCTCTTTGAAATATCTCCTTGGGTACATGTAGTTCCTTGCATTTGTGCTTAACAGTAGAGCATAATTAGATTTCAAATTAACGTATCATGTGACTACCTTCAAACAAGGCTAGGTTAGGGTGAGTTAATTTCCTCTTTTGAGACCTTAATTCTATATTCTACTTCTGTTTTAAGCATATGTGTCTGTGATATATGTATACCTTGTATGTTTATGTATATGTGTATTCATGTCTCAACTAATAGAATAGATAGTTGACCTCAAGTACTTGGCAAGACGAAATAGCATTTGTAAATGTCATTATTTGTTTGAAACTCCACATTGCAAACAAGCATCCAAAGAGCTGGTCCTAGCAGCTTTAAGGCATGATTATTCTATGAAATAGAAAATGGTAACAAAGACACTCATCTTCCCATTTCATTACCTCTCCCCAGAAGCAATTGTTTCATTTGCATGGAACACTATTCAAGTTGTTGAATCCTAGTCTCCCAGGACTCTCTCAAAGGACTGGTAATGATTTCAGACCCTCTGTGTAAATATCCACTGCGCAAGATAATTCTATGCTTTCTCAGCTCCATCGTTTTTCGTGTTTCTGCAGCACTAGTAAGAATTAAAAAGCAAACAGACCAAATTAGAAATAGAGGAAGTCATAACATGTTTCTCATTCTAACTTAGAAATAGGTGCTCTACATATTTTTCAACTGAACCCAATGTAAGGTGGTTTTGAAAACTCCATGAAAATTACAACAGATAATGCAATAAGTCACAAAGAGTAATTGGCTCATATCTTCAAAACTAGGTAAATACCTTATTCCTTCTTTAGGAATTGAAGATTTGATAATGATGAAGTATGCTGGCCTCGGTCCTTTCCATCACCAAGAATCTGTGTGTAATCTTATGTGTAACCGATACATGAGAAAATATATGTGAGTGGGAGAGAGTCTGGATAGAACTCTTAATAGAGATTAGAAGAATAGGGATCTTGTAGAAACTGAATAGGACTGCATTTCTTTTCTTCTAAAAACATGCAGTATAATGAACCACTTGTGAAAATAAGGTGTCTTTCTAATGATTTTACTGGGGAAATAATTTCTTCCTTAGAACCTAGTTAAAAAATATTTCTTTTAGATAGTTGTTTGGAGTTATCTTGTAGGATGGTTAAAATTCCCTTGTAAAGGCCTATAGGAATTAAATTGTTTAGATTTCTGTCCCCAGGCTCTGCAAAAAGTATTTCCAGGCTTCTGAATAGTTTATTATCATCAAAGCCACTATGTACATTTCAGTGTATTGCATAACAGGCTATTGTTCAGTAAATTCTACTGGCAGAGTTTTTGGAATTAGGGAGGAGATGAATTAAAAAGAATAATAATAAATAAAAATCAAAAATAAAAAGAATACTAAGAAGACAACTTAAAAAGAAAACATGGCATCTAATTGAATTAAAATTAAAATTAATTTTCTACAGCAAACCCTATGTATTTTGTCATCGTCTACTCCTTAAATTACAGATATACCAGGTGGTCAAAGGAATAATCAACAGCAAATAAGTGTTTCTATTTCATTCATAATTACAAAAGAGCATTTTACAAGTTTAGTTTGCTGGGGTGCAACCTTTTTAGTTATTGCTTTTTCACACCACATGAGTCAACGGCTCTAATGCGCCAGATATGGCTGTAGTAATTAACTGAGATGAGCTACTTTTTTTCATTCTCACTCTGACCCTTTAGAAAAAAAGACTATGTAACTCTATGATCTGGAGACAAGAAGCTACTCTGCTGAGTTTTAAGATCAAATCAGCATCAGCTCTGGCTGTGTAATATCCCCCAGCATCTTTCAGCAGCAGGATGTAAATTTATGATCTTTAGTATTGCAACAAAACTTCTGCTACGTGTATTGCAGGAATAACTCTGTCAGTTGTGCTATAGGAATATCTTCTTCACGTAAGAGTTGAAGCTAATCGCAAATGCAGTACATACCACTCAGGTTCCCCGTAGGTGAAAGTAGGGTAAATAAAATCATTGAGTCTTACAATCATAAAATTATAGAATCATAGATTCAAAGAAAGACTTGGATTGGAAGGGATCTTAAAGATCATCTAGTTTCAACTCTCCTTCCTTGAGCAGGGTTGCCCCCACCAGATCGGGCTGCCCAGGGCCCCATTCAACATAGCTTTGAATGCCTCCAGGGATTGGGCATCCACAGCTTCCTTGAGCAACATGAAATAATCCCTAAACTGCTTACAGAAGACAGGTTTTAATTCTAGTTGGACATTCACTACTGTGTCTAACTTGCAGAATGTGTGTGATGTTTTAATTGTATTGAGAAGATGTATTTTATAATTGCAAACTAAAACTTGAGTTATATTTCATTTGCCCTGAAAGTGCTTATCCTCCAATCACCCACATGGGAAGCAGAGACCACAAGGTGACTCGGCTGACCAATCATTCACTTCATACTGTATTTTGAAGCTCAGGGTCATACTTGTTCTGAGCAAGAGAAGAGAAAACTGTTTATTCGATTAATGCTAACCTAGACACCTTTTCCTGCCCCTTGTTATAGCCATTTAAGTTACTGCATCTGCAATCACAACACCAGCAATTCATATGGCATCATTATATATTGGTTGAAAAATACTGAGTGAAGCATTAGGAATATGGGAATGATCTTGGCTCACAGGTCAGTATGTGAGGTACCTATTTTATATTTTCAGTCTCTGTTTCACTCCCGCACCACCATTGCCCTTAGTTCTAAATAATTCTAACATCTAAATATATGTTACCTAGACTATGATTTTAGATTTCCCTTTAATTACTAGTGAATGTGTAACTTTATTATGTTCTTTGTCTGAAGAGGAGAAGATGGACTTTTAGCATCCATTTCTCCTGAATTGAATCAAAACTTGAAACTTTAATTATGGATCAATTCTGCCATCAGAAATACTTCCCCCTAATAATCCAGTCAGAGATACTCCAGTACACTTTCACTTGAGATATTAGCTACAGATCTGTAGCTTAACAGTGTATATTTGGTTTGGAAAAAAACAAACAAACACCATTTTAACATAAAATTTCAAAAAAGTAAATTTACATGTACTTTTTGATAACTCTGGATTTCACTGCACCTTATCTGAACAGTATAAATTTAAACTTTTATTACTACTGGATAATCACACAAGTCAATTTTTGTCTTAAAATTCTTTTCCTTCTTATGTATAATTACAAAAACAATTGGGCTGTAGCATCGACATCATTTTTATACAGTTTTTCTCTACTTTCATGAGGCCCTCATGCTAGTCTCAAAGGTCAATCTTAAAACAAAACAAACTCCTCGTGACAAAGAGTAAGTAATTAAAGCTTTCATTTGTTATAGGCCTTTTGGTGTTTGATGAGGAAAAAATGAAACAAACCTTTCATCTAATTTTATACAGTTGTCCACAGAGTTGCTCAAGTAATAAAGTATGTATAGGTATGCATGAGGCTTCCTTACATTTCTACATGGCATACTTATGCTCTGCGAAGCTACATACAGTGCTCATCTTTTTTCATAGCATGTTTTAGTTTAACTCTACAAAACTGATTGATAGCATTGCTGAGATACAACAGGTACAAATATTGCATGTAGGCAAGGATAGAGCAAAAAAGAAATCTCTGAAAGAATGATTTGTTCGGGCAAAGGCCATTTACTATAGCAAACTCCCATTTTAAATACATCTTGGAAAATAAATTTCAGACATTCAGTCACTTTTAGAATAATTCTGAAGTGCAATTTCTTTGCAAAGCCTTTTTACAATTTCCAGATTTTGTAACCAGCTGCTTTTAATAACAGAATAATAATAATAATATTAATAAAATCTATTAGCTTATACTTGCCTTTGTATGAGTAAGAAAGAAATCAAACATCAAATAGTATGGATGCTGTTTTCTAATACAGTCCTGATAGTTTTATACACTTTGTTCTAACTCAGTTGAAGTGTGATCAGGCCTCGTTAAGATCATACATTCAAGATCATGGAAGCCTATGATCTCCAGTATTCTTTTTTAACTTGTGTTTAAGATTCATCTGTATCTTTAAACAGAAAAGCACTATTTCTGCTTATTGCATAAGAGAATGTGCTATTTGTAAGGGGTATGGCATTTGCCCAAAGGGACAAATGACAAACAGCAATGTAATAGAAATATGAAGAAGCAATCATCCCAATTTCCCTTTTGAAATGCTCTTGATCATTTCATTGGTAAATGGCAAGAGTTATCCTTGAGTGAACTGACCAGACAAATAGGGAAGATAAAGTGATTCATTTATTTTCTACAGTTCAAAACAATTGAACATTTAGTACCTGATTGTGAAAGGAAGCTTAAGGCAGACTTAACATTATCTAGATGGCAATATTTGTTAGACAAAAATAGTAGGCTTGAACTTTGAATATTGATCCTGAATTTATTTGTTCTTTATGGTATGGCTTTGGCAGGTCATAATTCATCACCAAAGGAGTATTTAAAAAATTTGGAGCTTAAATACTGTGTGCTATTTAATATATTTATTCCAGAGAAAAGACTGTCATGGGTATCAAGCACTGAATTGCTCAGAACTGTCACCTAGACCTCACAGAAACATCCTTTTGTTGATATTTTGTGGCACAAATCCAGTAGTCATTCTAAAGAACGCAGACATAAAAAGTTGTGAAAAGTTGTGTAGGTGATTTTTTTTTGCCATGCTGTTAAAACATTTTTGAGAAATAATTAATTGGATATTTTTATATGAATATAATTAATATGTATGAATCTACATGCATTTATATGAATATAAAGAATAATCAGTACATATTTAAAAATTAGTCTTACTTCTTTTTTTGAGACAAGTATTTCATTAACTGTGAAGAAAGATATGTGGTTATTCTTTTTTACTGTTTAAGTGTAAGTCAATTAATCCTCAGTTGTCTGTTACCAGTACTCGGATAGAAATTCAAGATAAGGAGTTTGATAAGCTAAATGGATGCAGTGAGACAGATCTTGTGCCAGTGAAGGTATACTGATTTATATAAGCTGTGGATCTGGTCTGTAAATTTTATTTTTGATAACAGATAGTATTACAGCAAGGTCTTTCTATAGGCAATCTTCATGCTGTATTTGTAAGATGGAAGGTCTTCACAAGGCCTCTCCCTTGGACAGTTCATATAAAAGTCTGGGAGAAAGGAAAGAGTGAATGCCCAAACTAATCAGTGGTGATCCGTTTGGAGTCTGAGTCCACCTATAAAACTTACGTCCACAGTGTATAGAATGAAATTAAAAGAAAGCTGTAAATTAAGTCATCTATTATTCCTTGCAGTTTGTGGGAGAATTACAGCAAATCTGTGTTCAAAATCCTTGAATCAATAATATGAAAAGCAGAATTTCAAGAAGAGGACTGTAGTAGCCTCATACCAACTTTCAGGTGTACTGTCTGCTGTGACTGTGTTGTCTATTCAGATATCTCTAATGAAATTATTCCTCTCACTCCCTAGTATGTTCTTACTTTGCCTTTCAGTAAAAATTGGGAGATAAGAATAGTGAAGTGCAATTGAATTTAGTCTAGTAAGTGCCTTTCTCGCTTGTAAGTACTGCTTGTTAAATTTCATTTTGAAAAATGAGGCTGTATTTAGTGTAAATGTGAGGGATCCTAGTGAGAAGAAAAGCACCCCAAACCATTAAAAGAAAAAAAAAATCTGCTCTTTTTGCTGCTGTATAATTTTAAAGCTATTTAGCAATTTGTACTATATTTAAGGAAAAAAAGATTGCTGACAACTTGGACACCAGACTGAAAGTAAAACGAAATTTTTAAAGGAGGATTTTGTACACTTTAAGAAGGAAAAATGAAGTTTGCAAGTTCCTAGCAGACCCTTAATTAAATTGGAATGTTGCTATGCTACCTTAATACATTAGGGAGAAGCTATTAAGGCTGTTTGCTGACTGCAGTATACTGCAGGTTACATTGTTAAGCTCCTTTGTGGAGCAGAAGCAAGTTCTACCCCCATAAATAACTTTAATGAGTGATGGTAGGATACAGCTTTGCTCTCTTGTACTTGTTACCTACATAGAGGACTTTACATCCCAGTACTTGCAATTATCTGCAGTCTAAACAGCAGATATCAAATTTTTATAGTTTTCACCAAATGATGGCTACTCTCTTGAAGCATTTGCCTTCACTTTTACGAGGAGAGAAGATAATTAATGGCTAACTCTTTCCCTAGAAATCTGTCATGTCCTGGCTTACTCAAGACAGATGTCAAGGATGAGAGATTTTCTAGCGCATCCTTCTGCAAGTACTGTCAGATAGATTGTCAATATGCATAAGTTACTGTTGACTGAAGGTTATAGAATGATGGTCTCCTCACGCTGGATACCTAGCTTTCTGTCTGAGCTGAAAAAAAAGGTCTATTGTATCTACTGAGCAAAATGGAGAGCTTCAAGAAGCTGTTGTAAGAATTCCATAAAAGCAGATTGTTCCTCCAAGCTAATCCTACAGCAGTGCTCAGGTGCTGTACTAACACAAATGCTCCTCTTTAATAAGATACAAGTGAATGAGTCAAACCATCTTTCCAAAAAACAGTTTCTAAAACAGCTGGAAAGTTTACCATAGTACAGTAGGTCAAATTTGAACACAGATATATAGTTCCCATTGTGCCTTCAGTCTGAATTGAAGGTAGCAGTCTTCACATAGTATACTGAAAAAAAGCCTCTATGTTTCTCTTCAGAAGTTGCTGAATTTAAGTGGAGAATAACGTAATTCTGATATACTACATTTGTTATCTGTCAGTTTAGAATTTAAAGCTCACAAGCAAATTTCTAGATAAAAGTATTAATGTTGTATAAGTATAGGTACTTCTAGATAAAAGTACAAATGTAGTATAAGTGTAAGCCACTACCATCTATTAGTCACTGTAAAGCCTCCTAAATTCCATGTACACCAGACATAACACATTATAAATGTTGAAGATAAGGACCTCTGTTGATTCATCACAGGCAATGCTTGCTGTTTTCAGTTCACAGCTAGCACTGCAACTCTGTATTTTATGGTGGGAAGGGACAAAAAGAGATGAAAGGAAATAACTTATTATTTCAAAAAAGAAAAGGCTTTTTTTCATTGTTGTTGTTTTGGTGTGTTTTTTGGTTTTGTTTGTTTGTTTTTAAGAATTAAAACTGAATCCAGTCTTTACATTCTTTCAGCATTTCAGCAATCAGAAAGCACATCGTCATTATGCACTAAAAAAACAAAAACATTTGTCTTATTTTTACCTTTTGATGCCTGTTTTATAAAGGCTGCATTTTCTTAACAATTAGCTGCCTAAAGCTCCTGATATTCCTCATAAGTAAGTGGATTGTTTAGAGGATAATGTTCAAAACTTCATCTAGAATAAAAATAATTCTGGTTTTGTTGAATTGAATGGAGTAATGCCAATTGAATGGAGAACTGGAATAAATTCAGTCAATTTCTGTAGATTTACATAGAAAAATACTGCATTCACCTTTCTGGAATGGAAAGAATTATAAAGAAAAGAAACCACAGAAACATCTTTTCTTTCTTTCTTTCTTTCTTTCTTTTTTTTTTTTTTCTCCTCAGAGACATAGAGGAGATTGCATACAAATAAATAAATAAATAAATAAAAATAAAAAATTCCATCATCTTCTCTCTGACAGCGATAGCTCAGGTTTCAATCTATGACTGCAATATTAGATGAAGTTCTGTACATGTTCTTTATCTCTGATACCTAGCCACTCTCCTGTCTTCACTGAAATCCTTCTGAGATTTAGATTCCAATCTAGAAATCAGGGCTAGTGCAAAGGATCTCTGTGCTTCTGTGAAGTTCCACTGTGAGATGTAATTTGCTGTAGTCTTCACTGGTTCTAGTCACTGCTAGTATATCTTGACAATTCTTGAACTTTCTATAGTACAGAGCATATGGACAGCAATGCGAGTGCAAAAATGAAGATATTTTCCCCAGGTTACTTGGATCAAGGTTTTAAAATCATTCTTGCAGTTCAACATCAAATATTGGCAACCAGTGGTGGTAAGAGCCACCGCTAGGCACGCTTGCACAAGTGGATATAGTTAGAAATATCAGGCAAGTAGTAAAAGATACTCTACATGTACTTGCTTACATGTACATGCAAGCTTCCAGACTAAATGGCCCACTATCTGATACAGGTCTGTAAGGCAGAAAAATGCTGGGGAAATATATACTGTACAGTGTCAGTATTTCTATGTAATGTTAGCACTTGCATTGCTTAGCACTTAAATTTGTCATTGTTCTTTTTAACCCATAACCACATGGAGCTGGTGTGAAATACCAGCTGGTCTGATTATACCAGAAATCTTCTCCAGCATACTTTTGGAAGGGGGGATGCATTATCAATGTATTTGTCTTCTTGAAGAATTTTAGTGACCCTTAATAATGACAGTCTGAAAATATATTTAGTGTACTTATCTTCACACATTGTTCTGCAATAGCGAATGTAGATAAGAACCCAGGAAACAGTTATCAGCCAGAGAGATCTGGATGCAGCAATACTTTTGTCATTCAGCTGTATTTTTTATGTACTTAGGCTGGAGCAATAGTTAGAAGTTAAAACAGAAAACGTTTTTTCCTGGTAGGAATCATAATTTTTTAGAAATAATTTTGAACTATATTTAACAAAGAATGTTATGTACACCTATGCATAAACAAATGCAAGTATTGGTGTGCAAGCTTCTGTATTGATACTGACTTTAACTACATGACTAGATGATATTTTTCTCATAGGAGCCCTGTGTCTCTCAGCGTATAGAATGAAAAAGCAACCTGAATTTAGTACTTGTATAGTTATCAGTAATGTGTTCCCTTTTTTGTTACCGTAAGGATGTCAGCTGCCTCAAAGCTGCCTAGAGTATGTACATTTTCAGCGACTGTTGTATAGGCATATCCCTTGCACAGAACATTGCATCTGTAAATGGTTAAAAATTTACAAAGTTGTAAGAAACTGAAAACAGCATTTTAAAATGGCAGATATTGAAGATCCTTAGTAATAGGTGGTATCAGTTCTGTCTCTGATTATAGCATGGCTTGGGTTGGAGGGGACTTCAAAGATCATCTATACAAGTCAGCATAGAAATTGAAAGTTTTACTACAAACAAGCATACTTATATCCTTGAATAACATCAATTATCACATGTATTCTGCTTTGAACAGACATTTTTCACATTTATTTTGAACCTTGGATTCCTCGCTTGCTTTAAAACATCTTTAAAGTAGCAGAATAATTGCGTGGAATCTTTTAATAATCCAATCTTTTAATATCTTGACATTTTATAATATTAAATGACTTTTGTTTCGAAGCATGCTGTCACACACATGAACTTTGCCTTTTTAGCTAGCTCAGTTACTACTTTTCCTCTTACTTTATTACTTTAATTAAATGAAAATTAAATTTCCATCACACTAAAATCTATCCTGAAAGTATGACATCAAAGTCCAAGTGCTTACATCAGTAGTCTGCAACTGGCTTGGTGTACCAAATTCTTATTTTCATATGAGATAGAGTCCTGACTCTGGTGAAATCAAAAAATCTCATTGATTTCTGTAGGAATCAGTTTTTATCACGGTTATCCCTCATAGATCTTGTTAAAGTGGAAGGCTGTGGTCAACCCATGAATTTAGAGTACTGTATCAGTACTTCAGACTCTGAATTGGTAGGAGGAAGGAGGTAGCCCTCCTGTTACTGGAAATTTTACCATTTTGTTTAACTATGTGGTTTTCTCCAAAAGTAATGTCTCCTATTTATTTTCATGGAAACAACAACAAAGAACACAATAACACTGTTTGATAAAGCAAATTCTCATCTACAAAATAGTATTTTCCAACATAGTCACCACTATTAGTTATGCATTACTGACAGTGAAAAACAGGAGTCTGCATGCCTCACTTGTAAAAACCTGCACCAGGTGACTCACAATCACTGTCGCTACTGCTGAAACACCATCCAACACCTCACTGTGCTCACATCCACTGTTTGGTCTCCATAAACATACAGTAAATGTCAATGAATGTCTTTGGGTGCAATTTTTTCCGCATGGAGGAATTCAGTGATACACCTTTGCTTCATACGCACTTCCATGTCAGACACCATTTTGTCTGGTTGCCTCTCTGCTTCCATCTATCACATGACAACAAAATGGAACAAAATATTGGTGGTAAGGTTCAATCTCTACTGCCATACTACCAGCATCCACCTCTGACATCATGGGCCAACATTTCTAGGGCAGGAATTTTCTTTCAGGTTCTTTTAAGCATTTATATTTAAAAACTAGTTCAAAGCTTGCCAAAACCTTCTCTGACTTAAGGTTTATATGAAAGATCTCCTGCAGCCAAGACTCAGAAGATCATAGCACATATATCGGAGAGTCTTGGCAAGAGTAAGCTTTGGAGATATTACGCAGGGAACTGGAAACAGTAGGTCCCCAGTAGTCCTTGCCTATTCCCATTGTAGGAAGGACTGAGCTGAGTCTCAGGTGATCCAGTGTTACCAGCATCTGTGGCTTGTTCTCTAGGTTGAAGAGAAGAACAATTCTTCTGAGATATTCAGTGAGTTTCAGGTAGGAACTTATAATGTATTTCTTGAAGACTGCAGTCTATATTATCAGCTACTAGTGGCAGATAATTATAATGCTACTTATCTATCTGAATGCAGTTCTTCTGTAGGAGGAAAAGAAAGAAGCTGCAGTGAGGTAGGTGCCAGTCTCTTTTCTCAGGTGACAAGTGATAGGATGCAGGGAAATGGCCTCAAGTTATTCCAGGGGAGGTTTAGATTGGATATTGGGAAGAATTTCTTCATGGAAAGGATGGTAGGCAATGGAATGGGGAAGTGAAGGAGCCCCCATTCCTGGAAGCAATTAAGAGACGTGTGGATATGGCACCTAGGGGCATAATTTTTTGTGGTTTACTTGTAGTGTAAGGTAAATGGTTGGTCTTGATGATCTTAAAGGTCTTTTCCAACCTAAATGATTCTGTGATTTTGATATGCAGATGAAAACATCGAATATATTTAATGCATTTCTGGAAGGTATACAAATATTATTATATTATATTATATAAGAATAGTACAGGAATCTGCAGAATAGGACAGAACATTTTCTAATATTTAATTCAATTTAGTTTTAAATGTCATAGCATGTTGGTTTTCTAAACCTTGAGTAGTACACACTTTAATATGTACATAAAGTCCACATTTGAATGGAAATGTGATGCAGGAGTTCTGGCTCCCAGTCCTGCTTCTGCTGCTGACAACTTTCATTCCAGCATATCCACTTAGTCCCCTGTGTAGTGCTGGGAGCAAAGTTAATCCATGCTCTACTCAGATGCAGACTCTCCTGTGCTCTTGAGGCTAGGCTGGAGCAGCACTGTGAGGCATCTTAGCTTAGGGCCAGTAACAAAGAGCTAATTCATGGTTATTTTTTGGAGCAACATGCAATACATCTAGTCAGCATGGAGTGTGAAGCTCATGTTTTCAAATTATCTTGCAGATACATGCTAAATTTTACCAACTACTTTAATGCATTAATTCATCAGTTTATTCAGTCCTGAACTAGAATATAAGCTGTCTCTTTTTTCGGAGGTCTTGTGAGGATATGTTTATGTTCGATGCCTTATTAAATCAATCTAGTCAATGGTGGATGGTTGCCAAAACTTCCAGTGGGTGCAGAAGGCTCTGCAGCCCCTACATTCATGCAACTCCCAACAACAGAAGTATCAGGTCAAAGTTTGTTGTAGAGATCTAGGAAGATACTTGTAGGTAATTGTTATAGTCCCCCTGAGTCATCACATAGTTTCACTCTTAATTTTATTTCACTAGCTGCCTCCTAAATTGAGTCATTTTCCCACTTGTAATATTCAAAGGTATACAAATAGTGTATCCAAGAGCACCTGTGACCTATTCATTGCCCAGCAGTGATAGATTTGGTAATAATGTGCTTGCTATTTTGGCTGTACTGCACTTTGGTAAAACCTAAGGTTTAATTGAAATACACCCTGACCTTGGTTTTGATCATGGGGCATAGAATGGACATAATTGCTATGAATCTACTGAGAGATATTATGGCAAAATGTCATATTGCTAACTTTGGCTACTCATACCCTTTTGGGAAAAAAATAAATAAATAAATAACAACAGTGAACCTAGACTCTCAGTAAAAAAAAATAAAATGTGTGGCAGATTCATAAAAGTCCTAAAACAAGTAATTTTCCAAAAAATTAACTTCTTACAATTCTCTGTACCTATTTTTTCTCTCAAAATGCTATCACAGTATGATAATTGCATTGCCCCTAACAGTTTCATATTCCTTCATAATTAAATAAACAGCTTGTAAATTGCAGACCACAAAATGCCTGTGTTCCACTCTTACCTTAAAGGGTTTCCATAGTTACCAAGGACAAGAAATTTAACCATCAGTTGCCAGACTCGAGGCTATTCACAGCCGTAACTTTTTATTTTCTGTCTCTTTTTCACTTTGTCTCTATGTTTATTAACAGAATGAGGGAGTAATTTGGACTCAGTTAGCCACTACAAATGCAGTGATGTAAAATGGACTCTGGTGCTTTAGTGTGTTAGCTGGATATGTTTCTCCCAGGTCTTTTAGAATAATGCATACTAGCAATACAGTCTATAGTTACCAAGGTTATGAAATACTTATCCAGCACTTCTCCAGCTCAGTATCAAATAATTCATATCTTAAAATAGGAAAGCATCTTTCTTAACACAGTGTAACAGCGTAGATGTATTTAGGCAGATGTGCGTTCTAATTGATATAAAAAAAAAAAGCATTAATGAAGACTTTGCATTGCTACTTTAAGATAATTTGCTTTTATCCTTCAGTTGCGTCCGTTTTGCATATTACAAAATGTATTTGGAAAAACTGCACTTTTTAAAGCACAAACACTATTCCTTATACCAGTGAAGCAGACAGTCCTCTGATCTGCTTATCTCAAAAAAAATCTTATTTTTTTTCTAAATGAATTCAATTTTTACCAGAACATCCCTGTTGCCAATGCATAGGAAGTACTGCTAATCCACAAATATGTTATATTTTTATCAAATTAAAATATTTCTATCTCCTAGATTATATTAGCTCCTGATCAGTAATGATCAAAGGATGTTTTGTTTTAGTGGAAGAATTATCCACCATTAGCATATTCAGTAAATTAATATATATATTGTAATTTAGAAAATAATGTTAAACGCTATTGGTTTTGGCTTTAAAATCTGAACTCACATTTCATAAGAGTTGGATGAAACTTTCATAAGGACAAATATATAATCTAATATCCATTTCTTCTATTTGATCTTCCTTGTACTGGTTGTATATGCATACAGTTGTGTGAGCACTGTTAGACTATGTGGTGTTTTGATCTGACATTTCCATCATCTCTATCTTATAGTTTGTGAGTATGGAGGCAATTTGGGAAGGAACAAGGGGAAAAGTCTTGGAACCCACCAGTCTTGCGCTTTTTTTGCCTTTGCGTCTATATAAAATACACATTTTAATATCCTATAGACGTAACCTGACAATTCTTACCTGTTTCTTTAAAATCCCATACCCTGTTGTTGAAAATGATTCTAATTTATAGTGTTTAATATCTCCATGTACCAACTGATAATATTCTACCAGACTAAAACTGGTTTGTTTGGAATTAAGTGTTACTGTAGTACCTTTAAATAGATGTTGTCTTAAATCACTGCTAGTCTGCTAGTCTGTTAAAAAAAAAAAAAAGAAAAGAAAAAAAAAGAAAAGAAAAGTAGCACAGTGCTCTAAAATAGTGACCTTAGTGTGGCAGGATTGAAGACTGCAATGGTTTGGAACACTGCTGTAGGATATCATATAATTTTTTACTAAGGGTTTCTTTTTTTATTAACTTGTTTACGGTTCACAGATGCCTTCTAAAAAGGTAACTGTCATTTTGCTTTGATAATAAACCAAAAACAGATTGAGGAAGCATCCTTTCAATAATAATTGATATACTACAGTTTAATGGTTGTTCACTGATGTATTTCTCTTGTAAGAAATATATACCTTCAGGTGAAATCCTGAAAGTGCTTGTATGACTTTTGTTTATATCATCATTGACATGTGGCATGTAGTGACATGCTACTGTAAGTAATTAAGAAAATTATGGTATCCAGGCTCTTGCAAAATTGCTTCTGTACAGTTGTGTGGTTCACTCTACATAAATATCTGCCTAGAAGAATACACAAGATGAAAGCAAAATAATATGTTAAAAGAAACGGTGTTTTATCAAATTAATTAGTGAAGAGGGAAGAGCAAAATGCGACTTGAATAATTGGAGGGATCGGTGATGTGGTAGAAAATGTTTTTACCTTCATGTAATTGGTTTGAACCAAGCCCAAGTCAATACAGAATGAAAGTTCCTAATGTCTACATGGGGTTTCAAGAAAATGAATCCAAATTAACTTTGAAAAGAGACTAGCTAAACTGCATTACATTCTTTTATGGACACTGTTAATTGAAATTACAGTGGCCTTGATTCAATTTAGCTTAAATTAAATTCTAAATAAGAGTGTCCACACAAAGATTTAATGCAATATAATTAACCCACTTTAAAAGTTAATTCCAATTAAATTTCTAGAATGTTTTTGGGTGGACTATTACCAAGCTGTAATGTGATGGCTTTTATGAAAGAATTTAAGCTCTTTCATAGTGAAAAGTTCATAGATTGCTTCCATTCACACAACTGTGAGTAGTCTGAAGAGAATTACTTTTTTTCTTTTCACCTTTTGGGTGACATCCTCACAAAGTATCACAATCAATAAAGAAACCAACAAATTACTCTTAATAAGAATAATATGTCCTAAAGAAATATCAATTTCCTGATATTTCCTATGGTTATCTGATAAAATAGCAAATGTTTTCAGTTGTACTGAGGATACAAAGTACAAGTCAAACTTGGCAGTAAAAAAAAAAAAATTATAAATAAAGGGACATGTAAAACTGATTTAGATTAAACTCTCATTTAAATTAAACTCTATAAACCTTAGGAAGACATGCTGGAGGAAACATGAAATCGTGTGAAATAAAGCTGTTTTCTGTATAACAAAATGAAATAAAAGAATGGAAAGGCAGACTGGATCAAACTCATCCTTGATTGAACTCCCATGAAATGAATGGTGATTCAGGAGGATTGGATGTGTCCATCCACATTTAGGTCTTTCTTTTTAGTCTGTTAGTGATTCATTTAAGTCTTAGAGGGTTTTCAGAAGAGAACCGAAAAGCATTTGTGACACAGCAATATCCACTCTGCATCCTATACTTACATGCTTCAAGGGACTGTAGGAAATCTTGACTATGTCCCAGAGTGAAGCAGTGAAACATGCAAAGAGGAAAATAATTTGTGTTGCGAGTCTTGATTTATCTGGTCTCACATGTAATCAGTTTGCATTGCAGGGCTGCCTATCTAGCCCTTTTTGGCCTCCAATATATTTAACTACAAATAAAATAAATAACAAATAGATAAAAGCTGCTGGGCTTTGAAACCTTCCAGGTTTTTAGGCATTGTTGCAATGGCTCCCTAAGCTGTTGTTGAGACTTTTGAAGTCCTATAAGCAGTGGAAAGGGAAATCTGATTTTTAAGAATGGAGGAAAAGATACACAGCTATATGGTTTCAGTGATAAAAAATAAGGCTAGGAGGAGAGAGGCATGAGATATACGTTAACAAGTCTATTTGCTGATTTTGTATAATTGTTATTGTGATGCTCCATGAATAATATAGCATGGTTTTCTTTGTTGGTGGCAAAAACAATGAATTAAAAAAACAATGTCATTTTACTGTATATGAGCATGCAAAGTGTTTACACTTCAGCACTAGTCCACAGAGGTTCAGTCAGGTGGAAAGGATTTCAGGCCAGAAAAGGCAGGAAGAGGAACAAGAAAGTATGGTGAATGAATTTTAAGCAATGTGGTTCCATCAGCTCAACCCCTCACAGCCATATGGGGACACACATCTGAGGCTGCAGGAGCATTTGCAGAGCAGATGTTGGTGGAGGATTTCTGACCCCAGTGGATCTCCCTGCCCACAGCTCAGTCTCTGTTCAGGGATGAGGGCTGGCCCTTGTGTGTTTTACTGTTTCGTTCAGCTAAAACAGATTGTGTGCTTGCCTCCTAGTATCTAAACTGCAATTCTCTTGGCTTACTCTGCTGGCATTGCTGCCTGAAGGGATCAGTCTGAGGCCCTGAGATTATTCAGAGTTACTCAAAAGAGAGTCAAAAGAGTCACTTCTGCATAAGGTCATCCTGGATTAGACCTATTTTATTACTGTTCTCCATGCTGTATTCCATACAGAAACTATTTGCAATGCTCCAGTGCTGATGTTACCAGAAGAGACTTCCCAGCATAATTAGCTGCTTGACACACATAGATCCTCTTCATATGTTTGGAAATCTGCCATTTAATTTGCAGCTGTAGAGTGGCTTGTTTACTAAAATATGCAGATATCTTTGCAAAGAGTTTTTCTCTCAATAAGCTCTTTAAAAGGGTGTGGTATACAGTGTACATAACTGTGCCATATAAAGTGAAGAAAAGGTGAGTTTTCTGAAAATATCTGCATATTTACTGTCTTAGTTGTAAAAAGTGTCCTCATCCAGGACTTTTCTGGCACAAATTTGAGGGAGTGTTGTGAAGATTTAATTGTACTGTAATCATTTAATCACCTGATATCTGATACTTTCTTACCATATTTTCAATGCAGTGATATATAGCTCACATCTCATTCTTTTTTCAGTGGAGATATACAGCACCAACTAAGTGTATTAGATTATACAGTATCACAAACCATATATTAGGTTAAAGCCATGGCCTTTGCATCATGTTGCTTTGCTGTTGAGACTGTAACTCAAAGGCCTACAGGCTAGATAGAAAGCTGAGTTGCCAGAAGCAACTGCCAGTGATCCAGCCAGAGATCTCACAAACTAGGGAAAATATCTTTGCCACCTGCACACCTCATCAGATAGATCTTTCGGAAAGGTGTAGGAGTTCTTTTTTTGGAATCAAAGTCCAGTGTTAAAGGTGAGTATAGTCACTTTATACTGGTAAAATAACAAAAAGTGATGAAAGTTTTATATCAAGCCGAATTCCTAAAGAATGGGAAGAAAAAAAAAAAAAGGAAAAAAAAAAAGGAATGAGAAATGAACCACTGATTTCATTACAAGGCCTGTGAGGAAGGCATCTTGGCATCTCTGCATACACATGCTCAACAAAGGTACCTTTCAGTAGCATAACAGCTGTATCCTTCAAGGTGTCCCTAAGAAAAGGTCTGCAGAGATAGATTAGCTTTGTCATTCCTTACTCCATCTTCTGCATTGGAACTTAAGAGGGCAATGCTTTTTGCTTAGAGGAAAATGTGTACTACATCAGGACTAAGTATCAAGTAAGTACAGAGAGAAGAATATGCATATCAGGAGTCCATTTGAGTGAAGGTTTTCTGAGTTCTATGGAAAAAGAAAAAAAAACTAAAGCTATATATTTGTATGTATGTATGTCTGTGTGACCACAAATAAAAAAAAAATATTACTATATAAACAGAGTTTAAGAATTCTGATTGTGTCTGGGGAATAGTCAGAACACTAAGAGTATTCTTAGCCTTTTAAAAAAATTTTAAATATATACAGCAGAGGGCACTAGTGTTATTGAATTGACCATTGAGTTGATATTTTAGTACTAGACAGATGAAAACAAATTGCTCAGAAGACAAAGAGTTGTCAAGATAGACTGAAGAAGCCGGATGATGGTCTGTGTTCCATGTGTGGATTTATTAAGCTAAATCTTTGTGTCTCTAGCATAATAGACAGATACTGAATAACAAATTATTCTAGTACTGTGTTCCAGGTGAATCTTTATGTAAAGCCCATTAACATATTTCCATAATATTCTTCAAGACTTTAAATTAATTTTCCACTGTGTTTTTGCACTGGCTACATTTTTTTTTTTTTTTCCCCAGGGTGTTTCCACACTCTTTATATTTAAAATAACTGTGACTTAAAATGACTGAGACAATATTTCCTGAATACTTAAGCTCTTAGTGATGGAAAGATGCCAGTATAAAAGAAAGTGCTGTTTTTTAATATGTTCCTTCTGACACAAGGAATCTCACCACAGTATATTAGCCTCATGCAAAACTTGCAGGTTGGAAGTGAGGATTTTCAAGAGGTTGCCTGGCATAGCTTCTGCTGGCCAAGGTGACTTTTTTATATCATCAGATCCTCTGTACTTCAGTACTGTATTCCAATAAAATGTTTTTATTTATTTTTATTTTTAACCCATGGAGCATGTGTGTAGTGATGGAAAAAGAATATTTTCTGGATAAAGGAGTGAATTAAGAGAATGATGGGAGATGATGAAAACAAGAAGTTGGAACAGGAAAGAAGTGCCTTGCAGGTCTTGCAGCATGGGTTGAAATGACTGGCTTTATGGAGGCTGGCTAAGCAGCTGAGCAGTTTATGCATATGCTGGTTGATGTTGAGGACATCTGCTTTCTCAAGTTTGTTATGCTTTTATGTTTGTATAACCTTCGTAGTGTTTGCTACACTTTCTTGTTTTACTAATCCAGTAGTTCTTCTAATCCTTCAGGATATCCCATGTACAGGAATGAGAGTACAAAGTAGTAAAAAGAAAGTAGAGAAGTCCTATGGCCTGTTGCAAAGCTGGCCTTTAACAGCGAATGGGTATGAGACAGAACATAAAGAAAGCTGTAGCTCTACAAGCCACATGTGCTTACCTAGGCCACGCTAGCCATACAAGGACAACAGACAGCTCTGAAGCTTGACAGAGCAGGCTGAGTTCTTGTCTCAGTTACAGTGAAGACAATAGCATTGTCCCAGCGCAGTGGTAAAATAATTAATTTGGCATGGTTCTGCATCTGTTTTATTACTCATTAGTGGAGTCATAAGGGATAAGTTTTAGAAGACTAGAAAAAGTGAGACAGGAAAAATGATAAACCTACTCAATAAAACAAAACTAGGGAAAAAAAAACTACAGGTAAAATAATAGGAGCTAACACAGAAGATGATTAATAAATATTCAGCATCAAAATTCATGGATAACAGATCTTAACTAAGGAGCCTGAAGTTGATATTAGATTCATTGATGTCTGACCACAACAGGCAGATTCCTCTTCATGATGGTGTAAGAAAGATGGTCCTTTTCATCCTCCTTTTTACAGACAGTTTTACTACAGTGGATTTTTTATTTAAGAAAACTTGTCTCTTAGTGTGCTTTAGTGATTAGTTTAGGAATGTTTATCCCTATATTTAACAAGCAAAAGCTTGGGATAGGGATAAAGACACAAGAGCACCTTCTGAGTGACCCTGTAAGCCTACAGCAAAAATGAAGGTGTTATAGCAGCCACACCTCACCAGAGTCTAGTACGTCACCCCAAACCCATGAAGCCAATGTTCAGGATTACTGTTATTGGTAGAGGGAAGGGATGGAGAGGCTGGAGCAGTAACATCTAACACTACAGCCATGGTGTTCTCCAGAATCATATGACAGAAGTTAAGCCACAGAGAGGGAAGTTCAGTGACTTGCACAGGTTGCAGAACACATTAGTTTCATGAATCTTTCATACCAAGACTGATGTTTTATAAATAACACTTACAGAGCAAATCAGACAAACAGCCCAGATCTTCCAATTTCTATTCACAGGTATCCATTATATTGGCTTTTTTTCTGCAGTAAATTATTAAAAGTGAGATGAGAACTCTTGCTAGCTCTGAACCATTATAACAAGTTAAAAAAAATGCAGAAATGAATTCTCAAAACATACATTGTCTGAATATATAATTAGAGAAAGTCTTTCATTAAATGAATTGCTGTGAGATGCAAGTTAGTATATATTCTTTAAAGAAAGATAGCTTCTTCAAACAAAATGAAACAATTCAGAGCCTGGAGTGGAAAACCTTTGCCTTTCAGTATTTTATTTTACTGAATACATGTATTATGTATCTGAGTGCTCTAGGTTAGAAATATGCTCTAAGCTTGCTGTAATTTATAAGACTTCACTTTTGGCTGATTTATAGGAAATTTCATTAATCTCTACAGCAGAGGGACCTTGTAGAAAGCAGCAGATTGAAAGTGACTGAAGGCTAGGGGCTTGAAGAATTACCACAAATGAATCAGTACTGAAAGACTTAGAATGGTAATGATCGTTTTTAGTGTAAAAATCTTTTTCCTCCTTACAGTAAGATCTGTAGGATTTTTCTTTTAGAGATACCAATGAAATTGTCAACCCTGCAGCTACAGAGATATTTTTCAGCATTTAAATGGCTATTCTTATTTCTGTGTTGGGCACACATATGCTAATGAGTATTTCTCTGCTGCTGGTGCCAAACAAAAGATTTGAAGAGGAAATATCATGAATTTGGATGACGCTGTTTAATGATAGGGAAGAACTGGTGCTCGGTGTGTTTCTTTTTTATTTTGTTATTAAAATCTAAAATAGGAAAGACATTGCCCTAACATTTCCATGATCTACTACATTTAGTATTAAAAGTTTTATTTTTATTCAGACTCTGATGTAGGAATTCCATTTATAATGACAAACAGTTTCACCCATTAAAAAAAAAACAGGAATCTTCACTTCCTCTTCATATTATATCTGTTGTCTTCATTTATTTATAATGTGTCAAGAAAGTTGAAATCTTAAACATTCTGATGATTATTATCTTACTTTTTTCTGNCAGGGGGAGGAGGAAGGTTCTTGCCACTTCTTTCAACTCTCTTCTTGAATTAGAATATTTCTCTTAATGATCGAGTGTGGTTGAAATTGTTATCTGCCATCATACAACATGCATTATACTTTAGAATGAGCAGGAAAAGCTAGTGTCTGGATATTTCTTATCTCTGTGAATTACAGCTAGCATAACTGTACAGGAACTGAAATATTAGACTTTGCATAGCTATTTGTGCTACAGTTTGATTAAATTGGTAGAGTTGCGTGAAAGGACTTGAGAAGTCTCTCTTTATTTGGAGAGCACATTTAAATATTTGGGATTAATTTAATGTCCTTCTTCTCCCTTCTTTCTTTCAGACTACTCAAACTCCAGAAGGACCAACACTAGATAAATTATGAATGTTGAACAAGATGACCTTACATCCACAGCAGATAATGATAGGTCCTAGGTTTAACAGGGCCCTATTTGACCCCCTGCTTGTGGTGCTGCTGGCTCTTCAGCTTCTTGTGGTAGCTGGTCTAGTGAGGGCTCAAACTTGCCCTTCAGTCTGCTCCTGCAGCAACCAGTTCAGTAAAGTGATTTGTGTACGGAAAAATCTGAGAGACGTGCCAGACGGCATCTCCACCAACACCCGGTTACTCAACCTCCATGAGAACCAGATCCAAATCATTAAAGTGAATAGCTTCAAGCATCTGAGGCACTTAGAAATCCTGCAGCTCAGCAGGAATCACATCAGAACAATTGAAATAGGGGCCTTCAATGGTCTGGCCAATCTTAATACTTTGGAACTATTTGACAATCGTCTGACCACTATCCCAAATGGGGCTTTTGTATACTTGTCAAAACTGAAGGAACTTTGGTTGAGAAACAACCCCATTGAGAGCATACCTTCTTATGCTTTTAACAGAATCCCTTCTCTCCGGAGATTGGATTTGGGAGAATTGAAAAGGCTTTCATACATCTCAGAAGGTGCCTTTGAAGGTCTGTCCAACTTGAGATATTTGAACCTTGCCATGTGCAATCTGCGAGAGATTCCTAACCTCACCCCACTTGTAAAACTGGATGAGTTAGACCTTTCTGGAAATCACTTGACTGCCATCCGGCCAGGTTCCTTCCAAGGGTTAATGCATCTTCAGAAATTGTGGATGATACAGTCCCAGATTCAAGTGATAGAAAGGAATGCTTTTGATAACCTTCAATCACTTGTGGAGATCAATCTGGCGCACAACAATCTAACACTACTGCCTCATGACCTGTTCACACCACTCCGTCTAGAAAGGATCCACTTGCATCACAATCCTTGGAACTGCAACTGTGATATCCTTTGGCTCAGCTGGTGGATTAAAGACAAGGCACCCTCTAATACTGCATGCTGTGCCCGTTGCCACACACCTCCCAGTTTGAAAGGAAGGTACATTGGTGAGCTGGACCTGAACTACTTCACATGTTATGCTCCGGTCATAGTGGAGCCACCAGCAGACCTCAATGTCACTGAAGGCATGGCTGCAGAGATGAAATGCCGGGCATCAACCTCCCTGACCTCTGTATCTTGGATTACTCCAAATGGATCTGTTATGACACATGGGGCATACAGAGTTCGGATTGCTGTGCTCAGTGATGGCACATTAAATTTTACAAAGGTAACTGTGCAAGACACGGGTTTGTATACATGCATGGTGAGTAACTCTGTTGGGAATACCACAGCTTCTGCCACACTGAATGTGACTGCCCTGGATAACCCCGGCTATACATATTTTTCGACTGTCACAGTAGAGACTGTGGAACCTTCTCAGGATGAGGCACAGACCACAGAGCAGGTTGGGCCCACACCAGTTACCAACTGGGAGACCACTAACATGACAACCTCACTCACTCCACAGAGCACAAGATCAACAGAAAAAACATTCACCATTCCTGTGACGGACGCAAACAACGGGATCCCAGGAATAGATGAGGTTATGAAGACTACCAAAATCATAATTGGTTGTTTTGTGGCTATCACTCTCATGGCTGCTGTGATGCTGGTAATTTTCTACAAAATGAGGAAACAGCATCACCGGCAAAACCATCATGCTCCAACACGGACTGTAGAAATCATAAACGTGGATGATGAGCTTACAGGTGACACACCCTTAGAGAGTCACTTGCCCATGCCAGCAATAGAGCATGAGCACCTAAATCACTATAACTCTTATAAGTCTCCTTTCAACCACACAACAACAGTTAACACAATAAATTCAATACACAGTTCAGTGCATGAACCGTTATTGATCCGAATGAACTCAAAAGACAATGTACAAGAGACTCAAATCTAAAACGTTTATGACATTATGGGGTGGGGGTGGGAAAAACAAAATATGGTTTATAAAACAAATGACACAAATGACTGGGCTAAATCTACTGTTTCAAAAAGTGTCTTTACAAAGAGAAAGAAATTTATTTATTAAAAATTCTATTGTGATCTAAAGCATACAAAATTATGTGTATTCCTCAGAACCTCTTTTTGCTGCACTTATTTACCCTCTTCCTTCCCTTTTTAATTCCCAGCCAACCCTGGTTCCCATTTGCCATATTTTTCATAGGAGATCTCGATTCCCTGAAAGAACTGGCCTAGGAAATTTTGTAAGAATTCTGTTACACTTTGGGAATTTTTATGGTGAATTCTAGTGGTGAGATTCAGTCTATTTTGTCACTTCTTTTTCTCTTCTTTTGTTTTCTCATGCCCTTTATGAAATTATTCAACAGGGAATGGAATATTAGCAGCAACTTTACAAGTGAGCAGACACACAAGCAAAACTTTTTTTCTCCATGTAATGATTTGATTATTTGCTCTGTATTTACCAAAAGGAGCATTCTGTGGGGAAAAAAAANAGGAAGAAAAAGTAAAAGAAATAAAATTAATTTACTTGTGAAAACCTATAAAACCCATGATCTTTTAAGCAATTCTAGAACCAGAATTTGTAGTTCAAACACTAAACTAAGATTATAAATAAAATATTGTTTTTTTTTTCTGTACTTGGATATAGTTCATTTTTAGTGTGGCTTTAAAGATCAAAAGCTTGTTAAAATTCTTAAAATATTCTGCTTTGATGGTCCAAAAAATAATTCCTTTAAAAAGAATAATTAAAGTACTTTGGATCATTACTGAAGAATAGTATAGTTTTCATTTTAGTGTACATAAGCAGCACACCAGCAAACAAGGTTCCTTGACTTTTACTGGAAAATTATGATGATTTTCTTTTAATGGTGTTATCAGTTATCTTTTATATCACAATATGTATTCCACAATATCAGGAAAAGTTATACAAAAAGTTTCGGGTATCAATGAATTTATTAGACAAAGGTGAAAACTATGTTCTATGTTTTTGTTTGTTTGTTTGTTTGTTTGTTTGTTTGTTTGCTATCTATAACTGTCAGTCAATAAGAACATTAATTTTTATATCAAAGCTAGTGTTTCCCAGTTTAGTTTTTATGGTACTTCTAGACATAAATATGAAATATGTTTAGTTATTTATAAGATCCATAATCAGAGCTATATCTCTATTTACAAAATTAAATCAAAATTCTTTTGAACTTCTAACTATGAGAAAATCCAAGAATTTTGATTAAAAACAAACAAAAAAATCAGAAAGAACAAACTTGGCCAAATCAGAAGAGAATAGGTTAATGTCATTTGTATGACAATTAGATTGCCTATAACATATTCAGCCTATTTTAATTAAAACTCAGACTCGTTTACCAATAGGAAGTGTACATCCTTTTCGTTTCCATTATATACATTCTCTTGATTTAGCTTGTTGTAAGAATGGAGTATATCTTGTATGTTGAAAGCTAAAAGGAAGTTTTTGCATAAGAAAAAAATAGATTCAGGATACTGTATTCTTTCAAGTGCAGAAGTTCTTCCAAATTAAACTACTTTATGTATTGGCAACTAAGTAGAAGCATTTTAAGACAATTTAGATTAAGAAAAAGAAGCATGTATTAAATAACAGTTCTAAATGTCTTTTCACTGATTTCTGCACTTAGCTACTCATACTATTGAAGTTCAGGATCCTGTTCCAGGTGAATAATGTACTTAATTCTTATCAAAATCTCTTTGGACTGTTCTGGTATGCTACAGCATGCAGGAAAAAGATCCTCCTGAATAGTATACTTCTATTGTCTAAAATTAAGGAGGAATATCTGCCAGACAGGTTGAGGGGGTAAATATCTCTCATTGGATGCACACTTCTCAAGGTTGCAAGTGAATGTTGCAAGAAAGCCTGATTTAAAAAGGACGCTGAAGATATGTGACAATGAATCACACTCTGCAAGGAGTTGATAAGTATAATACAGAACAAAACCCAAAGTTCTATAATAATCTCAAAGAAACATTTGGCAAGACATTATCCTTTGATGTACTACATGAAAAATAATATCTACTCTTAGAGAATTTTAATAGAGGACAAAGATGGACCTGAATGTAAAATGCTGAAGCAGTTATTCCTCTCTTTGCCTACTTCTTCAAAGTGCATTACAGAATTTTATTGCTGATTTCTTTTAAGCATTTTGATAAATTTTGCATAGAAACCCTGCAAATACATAGCTATTTGTGCTCTGCCCATCCTTATGGTTACCAATATTATTTCCATGGCCAATGCTCATCTAACAATTGAAAAAATTGTTTGCAGGAATCCTAAATCTGTAATCAACAGGTTCATGTTAAAAAATGGTGGCTACTATTTAACAGCCATTTTCTAAAGCACTTATGGTCACCATGGTTTTAAAAACATATAGTTTTTACTAATTCCTTAAGGTTTGGTTTTGGAGGTTATTGCAAAGCAGAACACAGTGTCAGTGACGGTAATAAAGTGAAGTAATGCAAAATAACATCAGTGACTATTTTAAACAATACACACATTCTTATTAAGTATTAATCAGGTTATATTGGCTAAGTGAATAATAATAAAAACAAACAATCAAAAAAAGCAATATATTCCCATTTGCTTATTATAGGGATAAAGAAAAGGCATTTTAGTGTGTTTGCTTGGGATAAGATATACATTAAGCAGGAACAATACTAGTTATGACTTTCTCAACTTCTTCCCTATCCTTCTTAGAATTACAGAGATTATTTTTGCAGATTATTTAAATACCAAAGTTAGAGAACATCACAGCTTAAACTTTAAACTGAGTTCTGCAATAATGTGAAAGGAGTGCTGTGCACTCTCTTGTTTTGGTTTTTAAATCAAGCTAATGCAGCCTGCTGCTACTCCAAAGACTACGGTGTTAAATATGAAGCCTGAGTCTCCTGTATGGCAGAGGACAATTGATAGTAAGCTCTAATGAACTATCTCTTGCAGGTGATATTCTGGATGAACCCACAATGCAAAAGAGTTGTTGGAAAAAAAGTGACCTTAAGAACTATTACAATTCTTAGTGGGCTCATGAGAAGTTATTCTTCAGATCGTATGATGAGATTTGAAGATGTTTTCCTGTTGTCCTATATGAATACAAAGAACAAAGCATTTTCTGGACATGTCATTAGGTTTTACAAATCTTTTCTTATACAGAAATAACATGAAAAGCAAAACAAGTGAGTTCCATTCAATTCACTGTACAAGATAGACATTTTATTTTACGTTGAAAAGGGCTAAATGTATGAAAAGTAAATGTTTGGGGTTTTTTTGCTAAAATATTCTAATGCATTAAAAATATATAATGTATATAATATTTTCAAGATTCCCTTTCCCCGCTGGTGGCATTATAGGTTAATCACAGCATTTGAGAAAAGATAACCAAGTTAATATTTAAATGTACTAGCTTCATAGTCTTTTAGAAGTATTTAATAACAACTTTTATATGTTAGATACAACCATTCCTGTAGCCATTCAGTAATGAGTGGAAAATCTTTCCAATCTATTCTCCCCATCTTCGCATTTTTATATGAATCATAGAATCACAGAATGGCCTAGGTTGAAAAGGACCACAATGATCATCTAGTTTCAACTCCCCTGCTATGTTGGGTTGCTAACCACTAGACCAGACTTCCCAGAGCCACACCCAGCGTGGATGAGCTAAGTACAGCATATTTTGAAATTTTCATTTTTTTTTCTAAGTCCAGGCAGTGAAGGACTAGGAAATCTTAGGAGCTACCTTGTAATTTCATATTAAAAAAAAAAAAAAAAAAAGAAATCTTCAGATCAAACTTGTACATGAAATTCAGTCTACAGTTAGGCTGACTATAGTGGTTGACATTTTATTTTGGAGGTGGTATTATTGATTGATACTGTGGTAGAATAGCATCCACGGCTACCACTACTGAAATATGGTAGTGCTAGCAGGGAGTTCATGAGAAGGGAATGGGCTTGAGGAGACTCTGGAAAACCTGTCTGGTAAATTTTCAATGTCTGTTGGCGTTGCATACTCCCTCTGTGGTGGTGTCCCATGAAAACACTGTGGTTGTGTGTACTTTGGGGCTGAAAGAGAATGGTATGGTAGAAAAGCTTTGAGATGGGAACAACTTCCTTGACTACTTCCCACCTAAGAGCACGGTATAACAACTCAGCTTCTGACATGCAGCGCATGCCTAGAAATGAGGGAATTATTTTTCTTGTTTACTGGATTTAAGGTTTAGTGTGCAACAAATTTAAACCTAAAAGATTTGGAAAAAAAAAAAAAAAAAAGCCACAGGTCTACAGTGTAAATTTTACACAAAGTCATTATACTTAAACAGAATGCTAAACTTGTTTGAAGAAGTCTTTGGAGTATTAAGAACTCTTAGGAACAAATGAGGTCTGTACCAGAGTAGTTACATGCTATTTGTTTCAGAAACAATAACTCATGATTTGCTTAGGGGAGTTTTATTGGACAAAACACTGTGTTCAATTTGTCTTGGTTTTAGTTTTGTCTTTTGTACTTTATAAACTTATACCTAGGATGTTATTCAGAGTAATCTCAAAAGGGCTAAATCTGTGAACCCTGATAGACTTTTATAACAGATGAGTCTTTTCTATACTGTAATTCTAATGATGTTCTCAATTTTGGAATGATGAGGAGATATTGCAATGATGACATCGTCAGATGAAGATTGTATGACTATCCTTTGTAAAAGAAAAAGGAAAATAATGTCTGTCATTTTTGAGAACATTGAAAACCCAATCTAATGCAAAAGTAGAAAATAGTTCAAAAAAGAAAAAGAAATTGGAACATTCTTGAAAATAACAGTAACTGTAAAGATTCCTGGAAGTCAGATAATCTAGGTAATATTTACATCTTTTCCAAAAGCACAATAAGAAAACAAAAATTTGAGTGACTTTTCTATATATAGTTAAAAATGTTAAAGATTTCTGGCTGCCCTATCCACAGATTTTCATTTTCATTTGAATATCACAGTACATGTATGATGTAATATGGTCTTTCAGCTCTGGAACAGTTTCTCAAACAGTCCATCCACACTTCATCCATTGCAAGTTCATGTTTAACATTCTCTTGAGCTTTCCTCGGTCTTGAAATGGTTTGGGCAGTGAAAGATTCCTCAGTTTCTTTGATCATCTAGTTCAATAGCAATATATGCTTCGTGTATCAGTTTGGAGAATATGGTTTCGTATGGATTATATTTTCATCAGATTTAATATATAAATGGAAATTTTATTTTATTTTGGTAGATAATGTTGAATCCTGTTAACTTAAAAAGTACTTCTGTTCCTTTCACAGAAGATGTTAAACTCAACTAAATTACAAACAATAATAATAATAATAAAATTAAAGATAAGCTATACCTGTGACCTATGGGTCTAGATGTGTGTAGTATTTAAAAAGTGATTCTACAGGTGAGAAATGCATAACAGAGAATGCATAAATAAAGAATGATGGAATAAGTTACCTGGGAGAGAATCTGGTAAAATGGAACTGGAGTTAGTAGATCACAGAGTTAATCCAACTCCTATCCATAATTTAATTCCATAATGCATAATTCAATTTGATTTAATTTCCTCATTTAATTTCTCAAAAGGACAGATACTTGACTGATCTGAGTCAGTGGGAATCTAAGCTCTTTTTCTGACAGGACCCATATTGTCTTTTCTTTCCCTGTACTATTGTAACTATTTTCTGAAGCAGTCTTCATAAGGCACTCACCTCTCCACCCTGTCTTCAAATTGAATTCCAGTAGTCAATGGGACAGACAACAGGTCAGTGTTGTAACACTAAGTAGAGCTTCTGAAGATCTGGTTACTAAGTGTTTAAGTAATCTAACTCCTAAAAAGCTAATTCCTATTTTATACTGCAAAGTAGGTTCATAAATCATTTATGTGTTTTTGAATCTTGTATATGATTGTTTGTTATCACCTGCCATGTTAATTAACTATCCATCTTTGAGATTGAAATATTGTGTACTATTAATTAAATAGCGTGTAGAAGCTAGTACAAAAAAAAATGATTTTTTTTTGTTCTTTTCCCCTGTTGGAACATAGCTTTCTTTGTGATGAACTATTTGATCAAATTCTGAAGAGCTGGAGAAAGAATAGCAATATCTTTGAATATCTAGGCTATAAAATTATTGCAAATTGTATAGAACTATACTTTAGAAAAAAATAAATACAATAAATAACAATGTTTTTTAATTCCTAGAAAGCAAATGCCTAAAGAAACAGTGTTTCCTTTTATTTTTTGGTAGTTTACTTTTGATTTTAGCTCAAAGTTGCTTTTTCTTTCTTGTACAAACAAATGTAATTTAAGAAAATGAAAAGGGAAGATGAAAAGATGACTCTACAGTGAAGTTTGTGAATGTGCAAGTTTTATATGTGCTTACCATTCTCTTAATTTCATTCTACTTTGCTATCAGAAAAGGTTAGGAAGACTAATTACGACCTGCTTATAATTTTTTTCTCACTATTTTCCAGTTTTTGAATATGATTTTCCTCCACCACTGATCAAATATGTTTTCTTTTGATTTTATTATGTTACAGAATTAGAAGCCTTTTTCCTTGCCTCTTTCTACAATCTCAGCCTTTCAGTTTTCAGTCAACATATTTTCTCAAAAGAGGAGTCCTTTTTTGTTACATATTTTTTTCCTGTGATGCATTGTAGTAGGAGCTAAGTCTGAGTTGTCCTGCTACACGTCTTCCCTGACTTCCTGGCAGGGCTGAAGTTTAGTTTCTGCTATCAGTCCATATCCTGGCATCATTACTTAGTTGTATCGTACTTTGTGTCTTATTGAAAGTCAGTCCCTAAAGCATGCTACCACACAGTGTTGCTGTTTAATGGAAGGGCGGAGGAGTACAAACTGTCCAGCATGTGCTTCAAGGTTTGAGAGCAAAACCCTGTAAACTCAGAAGTTTCCAGGCTTATGCGGTGATTGAGGTTTGGCCACAGAAAAGCAGCAGAACAGCTGAACTGGTGTGAGGAATTCATCTCTTGTGTATATCGGAGCATGGGAAGATGCTTTCTCTGAAAAGAGCACTCCTTCTCTCTAAAGATTGTCAGACATCCACAGTAACAAGGAAATGCTTGTTTGTAGTAAGCTGTTTTCTTAAAATTTCTGAACTCCATTGATGATTTAGATTTCTGCAATCATATTTCATGCATTGTTGATGGAGGTGCTGCAAGACTGGTATTTATTCAACACCACTGCTGTGTCAGAGCAGCCTGTTTTTAAAAGCAGTTTCCTTCTGCTGACCACAGTTAACTGTGGGTCTTTTATAAAATAACTGTACTTAACTGATAGCATGTTTATGAAAACAGATTAAACAATGCCAAAATTTTATGGTTATGCATCTGCACATGATGGCATCTAATCTACTCATAGTGGTTCTTTTGTTTATTTTAAATTTAAAGTAGTAACCTGACATGATGCTATAATAGTACAGGGAGTTATTTTGTTCTTTTAAATGTTATTTATGTCTAAGAGAATTGCTGGGCAGAGAACTGTATTCTTCACATTGCTTCACTGTGACAGCGTTGCAGCTTTGACTTTAAGGATGTAGCAGAAGTGGATGAGAGGCATTCAGCTTCTGTATCTGCTCCTATGCAATCAGTCTTCCGTGACAACTGCAGTTCTCTTTAAGAACATTTACTCCAAGATACAAACTCTATCGGACACATTGCAAATAGAACACAGCATTCAGATTATGGAGTAATAAATATAGTATCTCTTCCTCCTGAGTTTGGCCTTGGGTTAGCATTATAAATCTTAATTCAAGTTTCTATAAGTTTCTCTACAAACAGTGAAGCTATAAAATGATAAGTAAGATCCTCTCTTAGGAGGGTAAGTTATGCATAAGTAAATTAGTCATTATTGTACCTGTTGTTTAGATATAAACTGCTCTCTGCCCATACTTTACAGTTAAATTCCAGTAGTCATGTTTCATTGCAATGTTACTTGGTAAGATTAATTCTCTTTATTCCATTTCTTTTCTCAGGGGTTATCCAAGGAATGGCAGAAGTAATATCAAGAAGAAAGAAGTTGGTGGTTTTGCTCCAAGGTCATATATGAATCCAAATAATATTTGTGTAAAGAACCCATGAAAAAAAATCTTAGAAGAGATAGATCTTTCAAGGCATAAAGGATTCAAAGCAAATATAAATCCCCTACTTTACTGTATATATATGCACAAAGGTATGGATATGAATAAGAACATAGGTATATACATACATAATCTTGTAGCTCCAAGTCTGCTCTTCAGGTTTCTTTATGGAAAGGGAAAAAGGTATTTTCACTTCACCAAGCATTTCAGAGTACTCTAGTTTAGGGATCCAAAAGTGAAAGAAGGTTAAAGTCTATTTCATGTGGGAGGAGTTTACCAATAGGTTATGTGATTACCACTTAAGAAATCTTTTAATGATCTTTTGAAACAGCTTCCCCATTTGCAAAATATATTGGGAAACATAAATATAAAAAGTGGTGTAAACAGTGGTCATTATTCTGTTGCTATTATTGCTGAAGTATGATTTTTTTCTTTGCATTTCTCAATCATTCACTGATTCTCTAAGGATTTCAAATGGAAGGATGAGCAAGTAGTGATCTTCAAAAAAAAAAAAAAAAGTAATGCATGACTTGATGGTTTTACTTGATGAATATGTCACATTTTGTGCCTGTTGCACACCTCTGATATTGCTGCCAATGTCTGTGGCCAGTGACAGCACATTGATTGTGTGAGATGTAAATAAATACTGGAACACACTCCTTGTTTCTCTTGTAGCCTTCCCAAACATTAGCTTTGGGAGAAAGGGTAAAACAGACATTTTCTGTTCTCTAGGGAGAAAGTGAAGGGTTACAGGAAAGATAAAGACACAGCAGCATGAAAGCTGCAATCAGAAGAGATGAGAGCACCTGGGGGTATGTATTTCACCTGGGGAAGCTGGAGGAAATGGTTTCCCTTCTTTCTCCCAGGGAAAGGCTTTTCTCCAGTAAGTAAACTTTTGCAGATTGTTTTATTTTATTTTATTTTATTTTATTTTTATTTTTATTTTTACTTTTAGCATCACATTCAGCCTTATATGTTGACTGAATGGACTGTGTGAATAAACAAAGTGGATATTCATGGATATATCGGTAAGGAGGATTGCTGTTATTTACTGCTTCTGCAAATCTTTCCATAAGGGTCTTTCAGGCATTTTACAAATGCTTATTTAAAATCTCCCTCCCCGTCATCTGTTAAAAGAGGGAAATTGTGGTAGAAGTTGTGTGAGTTGTTTCTTTCCACTTTGTTAGTGCTACTCATAGCATAGTGAGTGACCAGAGCCAGTGGATCTCAGATGCTGGGCAGACATTCATCCCTGTGGAGAAGTGGGGCCCATTTAGGAAGGGGAGACTGCCGTAGCTGTTATGGCTCATGTTTGGAAAGGGAAAGAATCTTGCTGAAATCCTGCAGCAAAGAGGCACTAAGCTTTTCCTTTCTGTGACAGAAAAAGAAACTGTCTGGGTACTCAGAGATGCTGCAGCGTTTGCTGCTGGCAGTTCAGTGTACCCTCAAAGTTCAGGTTGCCTTTGATTCCTGTTAGGAAAGCATGATATCTATTTTATAATGGAGTAATCTGAGACAAATACCAATTGTAAATTGTATTGTGTCACATCTTTCAATGTGTGAATACTGTACTTACTTCTGGGCCCTAATATACATTATATTTCTACTACAGTATATCAATATTTTTGTATTAACAAGATATTTTTCTAAGAAATGTTTGGATAGTTTAATATCCAAGCCTATGTCTTTATTCTTGTTGTTAAATCTCTAAGCTGTCATAATTGATAGATCATTTGATCAAAAAGGTGTTACTTATTCTATTTTGCTTTTCAGGGCTGAACAGAATTCTTTGAATAACTCGGGTTGAATATGTTCTTATAATACGTTTCTTCACACAGACTGCTTCTTCAGCAGTGGATTAGTGACATAGCATAGAACACCATTATGCTTTAGGATATTTTTTTAAAATTCAGCACTGTTCTCTCAATTAAAGAAAGAACACAAAACCAAAACAAATATTTCCTAACTCTGGCATTCACATGCAAAGTTGTACTCTCTTGCCAACATCAGCAACTCAAACACTGCTGCGTTCTTCCAGTTTCTGAGAACTGAAGAGCAAGGCTAACAAGAAACTGCATTTCCTCTTTTTTTTTTTTTTTTTTTTTTTTCCTGAAATAAAAAGGCTAAGGATAAATGAAGCAGTATAAATGCTGAGGAGTGTGCATGTGCTTAACAAGAGTATATGTACTTAAATCTTAACATTGTTAAATTTAATAAATAATTGTTGGGAGGTAGGGTCACTGAAACTAAATCTTGTATAAGCAGCATAGCTTAAGAAATCAAATATGTTTCTTTGCCTGGTGTTTAACTTTGTCACATTGTTCTGCTAGTTCTAATGTAAAGGAAATACAGAGGCAAACTCAAACTTGTGTGTAAAAACAATGAAATACTTCATTCTTTCATTTTTACCTGCAAGTAACGATAATCTGATGAGATACAGTGGACAATTGGTTTTGGTTTTTTTTTTTTGTTTTCTTTCTTGGTCCTCTATTATTGGTTCCATGTTCATTTCAGAGAGGGGAGTTGAGACAAGTGACAAGGACAAAGTTTTGTATGGAACAAGATTTACTTCCCAGAATTTTTTAAGGCGAAATGAAAAATGTGAAAGATTTGGGCTTTTTTTCTTTTTTTTAAATGAAATCTCTGAGGGGAATAGATTTTCATTACATTTGTGGAATTTGGGGATTTTTAATGGGGCTGCTGATTTAGAGTACCCAGCCCATAAAAGAAATTAAGCAGTAGTTTACAGTCTGTGGTTACTGAATTGTGAGAAGAGAGACATTCAATTCAAATATAAGGAGAAAGTTGGCTATAGAAAACTTCTTTTAAAAAGATTTGGGAACAAGCAATGTGTGGTTGGTATAATGCAACGGAAATGCTTATCTCTGTGTTGCAGGCAGTAGACATACTGGAACACCAGCTTGATGTAATCATTCTGTGTGTGATGGCTTACTGTTAGCTGACAAACAATATATTTGTTTTTGAATGAAATCACATTTTTGATGTTCATGATCTCAAGCACCAAAGCTGTTTGGTGCCAGCTCTGGCAGTGGTCACAAGGTGGATGAGAAGGCAGACAAACAGGTAGTAGTCTGGTTTCTTTTTTTTTTTTTTCTTTTTTTTCTTTTTTTTCCTTCTTCCTACTCAGAGCCACAGGTGCTATTCAAGAGGCCAAATGATGCTCTGCCTATTCTAAGGCCAAAACAAGGGCAGGTGGAGGATATGGAATGGTGGCTAAGGAGAGAACATCTTTTGGAGATAGGCACACATCTCAGGAAGCTGGAAAATACTGTACTTTGCTCAGTAAGGCCTGAGGAAAATCAGATGCGATAGTCAAATGGAAATTGATATAGGAGAAGGAAGAGATATGCACCCTACCTCCTTTCTCTTACATGTCCTATGTTTAAAAAAAATATTAATAGAATTGGGCTACCTGATATGATAGTGATACTCATTTAACAGAGTCCAAAATCAAATGCTATCATGGCTACAGCTGGCTCTGTCTTCTTAAAGACTTAAAAATAAAAAGTCTGAGTGACAGACCCTTAAACACTTAGTAGATGAAGTTGCAGATTCTAACTTGATGGTTGGTGTATGTGATGTCAGTCAATTTCATTTAGATTCAGTGCCTCAGGCCTGGCTGTGAAGAACAAGTAAGTTCTATGCTATGGAGAACGTACTCTTCTTGATGTAAATACATCTGTCTTCTCCAACTGCTTCTTTGTCTGTAGGATCTATTAACTGCTTGTAATTCTCACACTATCATGGTAAATTATCAAAAAAAGTTCATAGTTTGAGGTATTAGCTTTAAAAAAAGTAAGTGAAGAGTAGACAGAAAAGGGATGGAAAAAAAACCCCTAATGCTGGATATATTTTTAACTAAGACAAAACCACATTCGTGGTTACTTGGTCGTGTCTTTTAAAATCATAATCTGCATGCTAAGGCAATCATGACCACATCTTAAACTGATTGTCTTTCTGTGGAGGATGGCCATTTTATTGCCTGAAATAACACAATTATGTTGCATTCTTCAGCACAATAGCAATCACAAAAAATAGATAAAGAAATAGTTTGTGCTTGTTCTAATTATGTTTTGGATAATAATTATTTGAGGAAACAAACAAGAATTGTGAGGCAGTACCCTAGAGACTTGAAATGATGCTTCTGAATAAATAGCATGAAAACATTCTAAGTGATGGCTTCCAAGGTTATTAACCCTTGTTTATGCTTTAGGCCATATGGTCTAGAAGTGATTAAGTGGCACCTGTTTGCCAAGGAATCACTTATGTTGTAATACAGAAGAAACAGTGTAGCTTGCTCATCAAAGAATATTTATAACCTGAAAGAGCTGAATTAGCCTGTAACTGAATTGTGCTGTGAAGAGCCACATTCACCTCTGATTGAAATCTGATAAGTTCATACTTTTATTTGAATTCATAAGCCCACTGTACCTTCTAATTCATTATGCATGTGTGATGACTTTCAGCAGTAAAGCCAGGGTGACTTTGTAGTTCAGATAGCTAATGCAAGTCTTATATCTTGCTATGTATGCCTTGTATATTGGAAATGTTTTTCCTGAATCAGTCTGAGTGTAAATCAGTTGAAGTGTTTAATTTACTTCTCTCCCCTGCTACCCAGTGCGAAAAGGAGATTGCAGTTGGAGTCTGGATAAGAGTAGTGACCTATGATGAGGGGTGGTTGCTGTGCATTTCCACAGACATTGCATAACCTAAAGGAGGGTTACAAATTTCCGGCTTGGCGTGGGGATGATGCTTCAAAAAATTAAGAGTTGATTTTTAAGTGCATACAGTGAAGTTTTTTTGGAGATTGATGAGGATGTCAAAGATTTAAAACAAACAAAAAAAAACCCACCCTGGAGAAAGTAGGTTACAGCTCGGTTTCCAGTGCTTCAGTTTGTTCATTTTTACAATATTTCCTACTGATTAGGAATTCATAAATTTCATAGAATCTTTACAGTTGGAAGGGACCTTTAAAGGTCATCTAGTCCAACTTCCCTACAATGAGCAGGGACATGCACAGCTAAATCAGGTTCCCCAGGGCCAGATCCAGCCTTGCCTTGGAAGTCTCCAGGGACGGGGCATCAACCACATTTCTAGGCAACTTGTTTTCCTAATGGCAAGGAAATGATGGCAAAGGAGAGAAAGAGATTGTGGTTCCACGTAGCATACACTTCTGATTTGCATCAGATTTTCCAGTAACTTTCTTCAAAATTAAGGATGCTAGTTATTAGTTGCCAGTTTGATTAAAGTGATTGGTCTTAGAGGCTTTTAATGAAGAGTGTTACCATGAAAAGTGATCACACCTACTAGGTTTATTGTCATGTATGTTTATTTAATCTGAGGTTGATGTTGGTAAGAGGCCAAATATGAGAACCTCTGTGTGCGAGAAACTGCATTCATAAATGTCTTCAGTGAAACTGAGTACGGTCTTGCCAACTTCCTTCTCTCACACATGGCACATGCAGCAGAGAACATCTTTCATTTGGTGAAACTGTAAATCTCTTGGGATGAATCTGAAAGCCTATATCACTAATTGAATTGAAATTTTTTGCTGTAAATGAAAAATGGCAGCTTGGACTTATTTATTCTTTTTAAAAACATACTCTCTGGAGACAGCAAATACCTTCAAATGTTGTTAGAGGAACAATTACGTAGATATTTACTTATCTTAATGTCTTAATGGAGATGAATCATGCTAATAAATGTGTTAACACTTCCATATATCATAGAGGAGGACATTAGCTCTCATGCGGAATTCATCCCATGCTGCCTTTCTTAAAGATTATTAGGATTTTTTTTAATATTATGGTCGTTTTTCTTATTTGTTTTGGTTTAATTTATTGGTTGTCAAAAAAAATTGTTAATTTTTGTTAGTGTTTCAGTGGAGCCAACTTGAATAATCTACTGAACCATCATAAAGTCTTACCTAAAGTCATTAAATCAAATTCTATTAGAAAATGGCTTCAATTTCCAAACCATAGTACTCAGACTCAACTCTTAATATGAAATGCAAAATATTCTCACTCCATTGTGTGTGTTTTCAGAAAATGTGATGGAACGTAGTATTTTTAAATCTTGACTGTGTACTATGGCACATACTGTGTGTGGAGTCACTGAATCACTGAAAATCTTTTTGTTGTTTATGGTGGGGTTTGATTTGCCTGCTTTGTGGGTTTTCCAATTATTTGCCATGCAAATAAAGCACTGCTCCTTTTGCATTTATTAGAATTATTCTTTCAGGTGATTTCCATTATCTAAGAATTATGCCAGCACTTAATAGCAGTGACTTTTGTCAGTATTTGATGTAAAATAGCAAAAGGGTAAACTTCACATTATATCATGGTGAATTCCACCTCCAGAACGCATCTAAGCACATAACATAGGGATTAAATATGAAGATTAGAACTTCCATGCTACACATCTGATAAAGGAAATAATGTAGGACTTTGATTTGAAGAGGTGCAGGCTTTTTTTCAGCTGATCCATATGAGAAACTCAAGTAATATTAGGTGATTGCCTCATCAATTGCTTCATTGGGTTTTGGAATAATCTAGGTTGGAAATTATGCTCATTCACATCACCTTACGGATTTTCTCGAAACTGAAATTGGTGGCATACTGTTTGAATCAGTTTTGTTTCTAAAAAAGGAAAAGTTTAAATGGAAGCTCAAAACAAATTACAGTGAAGTGAAATCACTGTGTTGGCACAGTGCTTCTCAAAACCTCTTGACAGGTTTCCATAGTTTCTGTGCTGGAGTTAGAAACATCTGTGCTGGTCTGAGTCTCAAACACAAGAACATCATGGCATTTAAATAAATCATACTTTTCATATTTATGTAGCTCTTCACGTTGCTGTGTAGGCATAGCCTTCCCCTGGGGACTGCTGAAGTTCTTTGCAGCCCTTGGTTGTCTGCCTGTACCAAGCCCAGGCACTGACTTGGTCTGCACAGAGAACTGAAACAGTTTGTACTCGTGCTTGGATGCAAGAACTTCTTAAATTGCATGCTGTTGATCGCTATGTGATGTTTAGATGGTCATGCAGATTTCTCTCTCTGGATTCTCAGCATGTCTGAGATGAGCCTGCCTGCTAACCTCACAGGAATTACATTGCTTGAGGATTTAATCCAAATATCTCATGTAACACTAAATAAATTACCATCCACTCTTTCTGCATTGTGCATTTTCATTTTTAATGTTGCTCTGTTCCTTCTTTTCTATGAAATAATAAAGCAGATCATGGATCATCTTCAAAAGCTGGATAGGTGTTCATGTCTATTCTGAGTACCTGCAATTATGCATCTCTAGGATGAGAGATCTCTGCATCACAATTCCCTTGGCAACTGCAATCATCCAAGCAATGCATAGTTTACATCATTCCTAGACCAGACTTTGCTGTGTAGGGTCGTATCTGAAGTACAGAGAAATGATTCAGATGAGAGTTACAGAAGGGCCTTCCCCATGTATTTATTTATTTTAGGAAATGGAAAGGACCGTTCCTGATTTTAACATGAAGTCAGTGGAGACTACATGAGATAGGTTTGCATTGTAGAGCCAATAAAATCACGTATGCTGTGACATTTTTAGAACACAATATGTTGAATATTAGGTTCCGCTAAATCTGATATGATCAGATTGTTGGCATTTGAAGGTATTTGCTGGTTTCAGATACACAGGAGTGTTATTCCAGCCAGCTAAGGTATCTTAACTGCTAGGAGGCAAATGTAATCCCGCACATAGGATTTTCTTAGCACTTCTATAGTGTTTGGCAACATTACTATTTGTGTAGTACAAAAAATACACAGAACTCAACAGGAGTATCATACTCATTTTTTGACTTGTTTCTTATTGTGCCATGTACTGAGTCCAGGTTTGGCGAATGAAAGTATTCTGGCATGCTGATCTTCTCAGTGAACAAACAGGGAACAAAGTCTAATGGAGTCAAGGGGAATTTCTTAAAAAGAGATGGGATGTAATGAAAGCTGGCAACTAATTGACAAGGGCTATGTTAGCACAACTCTTTGAAATTCTGTGATTTGCCAGCAGTTGTGTAATTTGAGCTGCCACAAGATTTGTTAATGTGTCTCTGGGAGAGAGCAAAGGGGTATCCTCAGGCTATAAGTCTTCTGAAAAGTGCGACTTTTTAAAGAAATGCCTGAAGCAGAGCATGGAAGATGGGAACAAAGGAAAAGGTCTCCAGGCTTTAATGTGTTGTGACTTAGGAAAGTATGATGACAAGAGTAAGAGTAGTAAAATCAGAAATCGGTTTTGAAATATTGAGGAAATGGGAGGAGATAGTGAACATGATGCATGTATCTCTTATCCAACAGAGTAATGGATGTAAACTATTCTTTTCTGTAACTAGAAAAAGGGAGCTAGACAGATTGCCATTTAAGTCTGCATTGTGAAAGCAGAGATATCTAATGACCAAACTTGCTGTGGGAGTTTGCCTCTAAACAGATGTACATTTTTTTTTCCCTTTTTGATTTTCTAAAAACCAAAAAACCACAAAAATAGCACTGATGAAGTCTGCTAGAACTAGATAAATGAACACATTCTTTATTTCTCTTTTTCCACAATACTTTGAGGAATTTCTTTGTGTAGACATTTATTATGCTTCATTCAAGCATGTGTTCTCTTAATATATATGCAGTTTTAAGGCATATTTGACGTATCAGCAATTGAAAGCACACTATTCATTATGCCCTCTTGAAATTCTGAGAAGGTACATAATGTTCATGTAGGAGATCAATTTTCAGATGTCTTCCAGTTTCAGTATGCCTGTTGAATATACTGTAAACACACTCTGGCCCTGATTTGACAGAAAGACAGTGTTTCCATAGACAGCAACACATACACATGCATGCTTGAGATGTAACTTTGCCATCAGCTAACAAATTCTGATTTCAGTGTTTGCTCTTTAACAAATTACAAAAGTTCTTGCCCAAGCTAGAAAGCCAGTTTGAGGCTGGCTGACAAAATCCTTCCTGTTACCTAGCAACTAGTGGGAAGGATGTGTGGGAGCATAAAGGCTGAGTCAGTGCACCTGTGTCAGTAGCAGCAGCATTGGCTCAGGAAAATAAACTGGGATGGGAAAAGGAAAGATGACTTTTTTAGAACTTCTCTTTCTAGATTTTTTTTTTTTTTTTCTGGTTTTACTTACTAGCACAAAACTGTTTGTGGATCAGCAATGTCAATTAAGGTTGCACTGTCTCTTTTTGCAGGATGATGTTATACTTGCTTCTGAATTTTTCAACTCCTTCTATGGAAAAATACCATGAAGTGATCCTCTTGTCTCTTAGCAATTACAGGTTTGAATTCAGTTTTGAAATATTTTACATAACCAGCTGTATTTAAGTAGGTGAGTGTGTAAAATTAATGTAGTTATTAAAGTGTACTAACTGCAAGTGTTTCTGACGTGAAACTTCCTGGAACAGAAGATTCTATTCTCAGGTGCTTAGAAGAAGAATAAAATATAAGCAGAAGTGAAGAGTGATGGAAGCAGAGAAGCAGAACAGAGCACTTGACTGGAGATTAATGGTCAACTATCAAATATGCAAATATCTAATTTTTGTATTGCCTTTTAAAGGTAGTATCTTGTGCAGAGGAAGACAATCGTTTCATAGTTTGTCCACACAGAAATATGATGTATATTTCTCAAACACTTCAATATGCATTCATTCAAACATTTCAAACAACTAATAAATTAATGGTTGCTCATTTTAAAATCTGTTCTTAATAGGTCCAACAAGATTATTTTCTTATGACTATTTGAGCATGCCCATTTAAAAGAGAGGGAGTAGTACATGTGATTATGCTGAAGAATAAAGGATTTCAACATGACTTCACCTATAAATTCAAGTTATAAGATTATTTTTTTTTAATTTTTATATTTCCTGTCTTTCTGTTGTTCCATGTAAAGATCTCAGGACAGGAGAGATCTCTAGCACAGGAAAATCTTATTCTCAGTTGTCTAAAAGTTGGAAGGAATTTGAGAGCTAGGAAGAATGTAATTATTCTCATTTGAAAATAAAATCTTAATTCTATTTAAAAATATGCACTTGTTAGTTTAAATGAAAAGTAGAAAGTTTTAAAGCTCTAAGTAACATTGCTTGACTGACATTGGTTAGACTTTCTTTGGGACAGTGTGTTGAGTGAAAAGAAGAAATTGAGCCAATGTAATCAGTATCAGTAAACAGAAAAAGGGAATTCCTCCATTGAACTCGGAATGCTTTAAGTGCGGACTGTAGTAGTTTTTTTGTTTTGTGCTTTGAAATTTCTAAACAAAAACCCGTTAAAGAAAGTTTCCAGAAAAGATGTGTATTCTGTGGAAGTTGTGAGGGGGAGAATGTCTTTTTCTATAAATGAAGAAACAAAAGCTGAATTCTGTATGAATTTATTACAGGACAGGTGGGCTCAACAGGGAGCTGGTATGACAGAAATATGACAGTGTTATTACTGGAAGATGATGCTAGTGCATGTTGTATGCTTAAAAACTTGAAACAATGGCCAAATGCCATGCCTGTTCCAGGTAATGTGGCAGCTGCCTGAATATTGTTCTGCCTTGTTTCCTTTCACTATGAACACAAAATGTAACTTGTAATTACTATCCTTCTCAGTAGTGGGAAAGTGACCAGCAACTCTGCTTTTTGGAGGTATGTTTCTGAGTCCCTCTTTCCTTAGGACCTCAATCTTACTTGTCTTTTTCATCTTTGCCTCTATATTAATCATTGTAAGAGAAGTTTCTCCTCTCCACTACCAGTAATGGATCCTACTGCTTAACCATTTACAAAATATCTGATGGTTATTATAAATTATTTAATGAGATGTCATAAACTAAAGATACAGGTGATCCTCTCTAATCCTCCTTTGTACCTTCCCCCTTAGTCTGCTTCTGTAAAACATTAAAACCTTTTATCATTATGCATTAATTGATATTAATGAGGTTAATCTTTGCAAAGTAGAGATTATCTTGCTTTAGTCAGACTTTCAAGGGAGAACTTATTAACCAAAGCAAAAAAAAAAAAAAAAAGGTGTGGAAATACAATATGGAAATACTTGTATACTGACACAACCTGTTTTCCACAATTTCACATACAGATGTTAGGCTGCATGTTTGCTTTCAGAAGTGAGTCCCCAAAGGAGCTGCCTACTGTGCCCTGTGAAACAGTAATATGTTAAAGGAAACTGATGTTTCTATTTATTTCATTTTGTTTTTTGTGATTTAAACTCTGTGAAGTGAGATTTTTCTCTGTGGTTCTGAGGGAGGGGAATTCATTGCAGTCATGGGTCTAGAGAACTTTAGCTGAAGGAAAACATAAAATTAAAATCTCACTAGCATAAGAATGACTTGATACAAATGGATGGCATGAGGCATTTAGTAAAAAGCATTTAAGGAACCACGTAATCTTGGAGATGGTAGATAAAAATATATTGGGACTAAGATATTCATATGGTAAAGAAAGACAGAAAAAGACAGTTTGTGAGTTGTTCACCTAGTCTGATGGATAAATATAATCATAATAGAAGACTTAAAAGAAAAGTTTCATTCTATCAGAAGCAAAAATATTTTATGGAATGCAAATAATTTCAGAATTGAATTTATTGCCAAATATACATGTATGTATATATGTATGTATATATTAGCATGTCTTGATAGAAGCAATTAGTGATGGTAGAATATTCTTTGGATGGAAAAATAAAAAGATAATCCCTTTCCACATATGATTAACATATCAAGAAACTAAGGCTAGGTTTAGAATGAACAGCTGTATGCAAATTAAGTTTTACCAAACCATGCACTTTCTGCACAGACACAACTGATTTTTGACATTTTTTCTCATCCAGATTGCATAGTGTCCATGCTCACTGTCTTGGGTTATCCATCATCTTCACATCATTAATATCTTCATTCTCTTTTCTAAGATCTGTATCCTCTGATCAGTGACTGGAATCTGAAACAGCATTTCTATAAAAGTGAAGCTTCTGTAGTCAGGCTGATTGTGTCTTTTTGCATGATGATTGTACAAAATTTCTAAGCGTGGCTTATTTTCTAAAACAATTTCATCTCATTGGCTGTTTGGGAAGCTAACTGAAACTATGTGCATAATTTAGATGGAAGAGTTCAACTACTTTCTAATTTATTTGTATTTATTTGGAGTCAGCATGAAGTTTTTACTTCCTTTTCTTGATCTAGGACATCGGTACTTTGCTGTAGAAGAGATCTTCAGCAAGAGACCAAGTCTGTTTCATGTCAGTTGGCAATGGTTTCTTATTATTATAGAAAGAGCTGCCAGTTTGGTAATGATCCTCTACTTTTTCTAAGTTTTAATAAATGTGGCTAAGGTCCCTCAGTACTGGACAGCTAGGAGATTTAAATACTCCATTTTAGCTTAGAATTTAACCAGAAATGTATTAAAAATATATTTTTTTCCGTATCTTTGATGAATGGCTACCAGTGTTTGAGTTCAAAGATCAGATTCAAATATAATTTCTAAATGGTTCTTCAAATTAAATACAAAGAAATAACCAAACGCACACACGCACACAAAAGCAACAAAACGTACATCTCTTTTGTTCAGTGATGATCAAGACATTCAAATTTGATTACTACAACAATGGTCAATTCTCTTGCTCTTATTAATTTCATCATATAAAACTGCCTTTTTGTTGTTGTTCCTTCTGTTCCTTTTTTTTTTTTGCAATATTCATCTCAAATCTAGTTGAATGTGAACTCACAGTATGTGTTGAGATTTTGAGCAATAATTGTTGATGATGTATTTGAATGTCTACAGCTTTTTGTGCCAAAGAATGCTGGAGCAACCCAGGCTCATTCCAAAATATTGGTTGATGTACAAAATGGTCCTTTGATTACAGAATAGTTACTTCTGCAGCTACTGCCATGACCCATATGCAGCTCTTATGATGTCCGTTTGCTTGCTCCCAAGCAAAATAGGGCTACTTTTAAACTATATTCTTGAAAACTGATTGAAAACCTACTAATTTAAAAAATGCAGGATGTTTTTAGGTAAGATTTAAATGCAAGAGCATATCAATAATTAGAATCAACTTCTTTTTAAACACAGAAACTGAAAAGTACAAGAAAAATAAGTGCTTAGGTTCCATGGAAACTACAACAAAGAGCACAATAACACTATTTGATAGTATGTTGTAGCTGAGAACTTGCTCTATTTTCAACATAGTCACTGTCATTAGCTATGCATTTTTGCAAGCAATGAACAAGAGCCTGCATGCTGTACTTGTAGAAAGCTACAGCTCTGCTGAGGTGATCTACTGCTGAAACACGCTACTTGCCTTACTGTGCTTACATACACTGTTTGGTCTCCATAAACATTTAGCAAGTGTCAATAAATGTTAATTGGTGCCATTTTTTCCACACAGTAATTTGGTTACCTTTGCTTTGTACACGCTTCCATGTCAGAGGCCTTTTTGTTGGACTTCTTCTCTGCTGCCATTTGTCACATGGCAATAAAATAAAATAGAATATTGATGGGAATGTTCAACCTCTACTGCCATACCACCAACATCAACCTCTGATATTGTGGGCCAACCTAATAAAATAGGAGGCATTATTTTCAGAGCAGCCTGCATATATTTATTTATATCCCTGGTTCCTCATGTTTAGAAAATGCCTCTATAATAAATAATTCTCATTTTGAAAATGTAGCATAAGAAAAAAGAAGTCATCATACGTAATTCCAACTACAACCTGATAGAGGACTATCTTGGTGTGAGGATGAACTTTCTGTCTGTAATGTAGAGTAAGCTAGACTCCACAGATGATAATTTTAAATGAACCCTTAAATACAGCAGGATTCTAAAAACAAAAACAAAAAAAACCTCAGGAAGTTAAATTTAGGGATCTTTTTTGTATAAAGTACAAACATCTTGAACATTCTTCTCCTTTTTTTCTGAAGTATTACACACATTTTTTCCCTGAATTTGATTCTTCCAATAAATTCACCAAACGTTTCTCACTGTGCATATTCAGAACCAATTTGTATGGAGCTTTTGAATTAATTGTTAAAAAAGCAGTTGCATTTAACACCCCTTCAAAATAAACAAAAACCTCTAGGAGGTATCTTGCCCTAGTAGAACAATTTGCTTCCTATACTCATTTTGATCACATGCTGGGTATTATATAACCACCTCTGCCACAAAAGGAACAATTGATTGCCTATTGTTTTTATAAATATGTTCAAAAAAACAAGAAGGACTTCTAATATGGGCTAGAAATTATTGTACCTTTCAGCCTCATAGCCTCTCTTGGCAGATCTAATTGTAGATGTCCAGAAGAAAGTTATTTTTGGAAAATGGAAAAATAATGTCAGTATAGAAAAATGCTTCCCCTATGCTGGTGTTCTGCATTTCTTGTAATCAGCTATCTGGGCAACTGAGCACCAGAAGCTGCAGCTATGTTGGGAGTAATCCTCCATGGACCTTCACTTCCATGAACGTAACTAACCACTTTCTAAATGTATTTGAGTTTTGTAACATCCTGTGCCAAGGTATTTCTTAATTTGATCATGTATAGCGTGAAAAAGTACATCTGTTTATCTTATACCTGCTAATAACTTCATTCAGTGCCCCTTAGTTCTTATGTGGAAAAAAATAAACATGCTAATTATCCCTCTTCAATCTGTTCGGTAGTTTTTCATGCTTCTTCATTGACCCTCTTCAAAGTAAAATAATGTCTAACTCATCTTTCTTCATTATCAATCACTGCCATCATCATTGCTCCCTTGTCTTTTCTAGGAACTTTTCTAGATCTCCAGGTTTCTTAAGATGGAGCAATGTGAAAATGAAATAATAATCCAGGTGAGGGTTTAATGTGGATTCATACAGAGGAACAACAGTACTTTCTGTTTCTGTGCACCTCTGAGTAATAATTGAACATCTTTGCTTTTTTGATTGCTGTCAAGCTGCATGCTTCAAGCTCATGTTTTCAAAGAACTGCCCACTTTGACATAAAGAATATCTCCGAATAACAAAATATCATTTGGAGTCTGCACTGTGTGCACTGAATTAGAGCAATTCCTTCCTCACGTGCATCACTCTGCATAGTACAGTTAGTTTGTGTGTATTCATAATTCAGGGTTGCCTACTGATTAATGTTGGTTTCTATAAAGCAGCTGTGTGACTCGAAGGTGCTGCATGCATTAAATCCCAGCAACTCATTTTGTGTGGGATGCTGAACAGACAGACATTAGCTGAAAATGGCTCTTGCTCTCTGTTCACCTGGGCTAATTTCAAACTAATGTCATAGGAGTGAAATGCTCTGTATCTTGTTACAAGTCTCTGGAGCTTACCCAGTCAAATCCATTTGTGATTCACAACTTATCTTGAAAGATTTGTTCTGCTTCTTATAGACCTGGGGGAAAAAAAAAAAAAAAAAAAGACGTATTTTTTCATCAGAGTTCTAAAGGAAAACAAATTAAAAATTGTCACCAATCCTTAAGTCAAGGAAAATAAAACAAATATTATTTACAGATACAAAGCTGTCAAGTGATATAATATTAAAATAAAGAGTAATTTGATCTTCGTTTGATGGAAACCCTGTTGACAGCTGAGTGCCCTGGGTGTTATTCAAGTCTCTGAGCACAGCACAGAAGTAGACATAAGACTTTGAAATGATTTCTGTTCTCTGGATGAGGTAAAGAAGCACTATCTGACCTGAATTTGTGATGGATGTTGCTTATCAATGTTAGCATTAATTTTCAGAGACTAAATAAAGCTGCAGGAAGTAGCACATGGCTAAATTCCCAAAGGTGCATTGGAATGTTCTGCCACTTTCTGCCCTATGCATTTAAGCAACACTGTTTAAATTATAAAAAGTAGGATCAAACAGCTTTTGTAAATTCAAAGAATTTATAAATTCGAAGCCCTGTCTCAGAATAATATATTACCACTGTTTAACATGTAAGTATCTCTAAAAATACATTATATATTGCTCTTTCTTTATCTCTTTATCTACTTTTAAACAGCTGCACCAGATACCATTCTCCAGTGTACGGAGTTCACTGTGTAACACAAATACTGTACAGCCTGCTCACTGAGATCACACTGTCTGCCTTTCTGGTGTTAATCATTATAGTAATCAAATATCTCACAACACTTAAGTAGCATCTGTTGTAAGGAAGTATTATCTTTTTCCACTTTACAAACATTAATCAAAAGCAGTGTAAAATATCATGGAGCATGAGTATGGCCTGAGAATGCTGCTGTGACTGAGCCAAAAGCTTCTGAAATCACCACCATGGGATGACTGTCCTCCAGTTTGGGTTCAAAGCTGAGCATGCACGTTGGTAAAACACAAATGGATCAACCAACTTGGTCTTATTCGCTAATTGTCCTTCATTTAGCAAAATTGAAGCTTTAAGCTGATGACAATGCTGTTCTTGCAGAAGTTGGTGCAAGTTCCGTTGGTAACTTAAATCAGAATTGAGAGTGAGATTAGAATTGAGAAATGATACTATAGGTTAAACCACAAAGATCAGATCAAGGATATAGTTCAGTTTCACAAATGTGTAAATGAATGATCAGTCTTCTCTGTCATGAATGTTTTCTATAAAGTCCTAAGCCTCTGCAGGGTGAATGAAGAAATCTTTCTGTGTAAGGACTGGACTTGTATTTTACTCTTCAGCATCTTCTATAAAATGTTTTTTTTTCTCACAACTTTTAAAAATAATTTCATATTTCCTATACTCAATATGACCCCTCAGATTAGTAGGATCTGTTACATCAGGTGCAAAGTACATTTGAAAATTGCTTAAGAAAAGATACATTCAAGGAGAGAGGAAAACATTAAGAAACAGATTATCTCAAAATTTGAAAAGGTAAAATATGTATTAAGGTGGAAGCCATGGGATTTTCTTTTATTGTCTCAGAATTACCTGTTTGTAACCAACCATTCTCTAAATCAGTGTGTTACACTGGGGTAAACAGGGACTAGGATAATTCATTCCAAGCCTTCTATATAATAACTGCTTCATAATTAGTGGAGAAAAAATAGAATAACAGGGGCTCAAGTCTAATACTTTTGAGAAGTGGCAATAGAAATTTTTTATTAATGTTTTCAACGGTTTTGCAAGGAGTGAACAGGTCCCTTCCTATGTGCACAGGCTTCACCGCGGTGATGGAGTTAGAGGCCATCTCATGGTGTAGCAGAGAAGGAGGCACCTGGCATTGGCAGCTACTGGGGACATGTGATGGAGAACTGCATTGTGAACAAATCCTGCCAACTTATTCTGCTTCCTATGCCCAAGTAAGAGTTTATTAACTTAATTGAGCTATAAATTCTTACCATAATTTCTCTGTCTATCTGGGAAGGAAAGAAGCCCTGCACAAAAAAAAAAATTAATTCCTTTTATAGCTGGCATCTTTCAGCCAGTCCTAAGAGTTATCTCAAGGATGCCAACAGTGAAATTTGAAGTGTAAGCAGAAGTCTGGGAACTCATTCTGTATTAACCCAGTGGCGTTAAGTACTTAGGTTTTGCCAACATTATCAAAAATATCTTTGCTTTCAGCTGCTTGCATCCATGGGTGATCAGTGTCCCTGTACTCAGGCTTCAGGGGGTGGGAGACTACATAATATTTTTGAACTGTGTTTTCAGCTGTTCATCAGAGGTTGTTTTAATGGGTGTTAAAACTAAGAGACTGTAACAATATGCCATTTCATTACTCAGTTATGTTGTTTTTATTGTAGTAGTAAAATAGTCTGTAGCTTTGTAATTTTTTTCTTTTTTCCTTTTTATAAAAATAAGTAAATAAATAAATCACAGTGTCCTACAAAAGGGCAAAGAAGTTTGGCAGAAAATAAACATCCTTTAGTTCCAGCTTGTCCTCAGGTATCAAAGGGGCTAGCTGTCACTGAGCTTAGATTCTTGGAGTGATGCCCAATTCAGTGCTATAAATCCAGTTGCATTCAATATACGAATAGTCACAATTATAGATTCAAAAATACTGCACTGTCCAATTCATTTAGTCACATTTGAATAGGCTCTCACGACCACCCTTAAGAAAGTTTATTAAAGCAACAGATTATAGGTTCTTTTGGATTGCTGGTGATAAATACATTGTCTGCAAACCATGTGAGGTTAACCAAGAACATGAATAATACATCTAATTACAATTGAGTTAAATCATGGAATAATTCTATAGATATTACTAAGTTTCCTGCGGAAGCACCTGGTATATCCAAGAGTGCTCATCTCACCCAATAGGTGTTGTTATGCAGGACGGAATAGAGGCTTAGCCAATCAGCAGACTCCAGAAGCCAGTGATGTCTTCCTGACTTGTCTGCAATCGTATCTTTCCCCAAAATTTCTTCTTTTTGCCATTTTTATAATATCTTCTGTTTCAAGCAAAGCTTGAGTAACTCTAGTAAAACATACCTTTGTTTTGCAAATTTTTCTCAGGGAACAATTTTTTGTCAGAAAAGTGGAAAACGGATGGTTCAGGAAAGCAAGACAGTGTATCAGTTACAGCAGTATCATCAAGTCCCCACTGCTGAAGGATGATCATGAGATTTGTCCATGAGAGAAACTCTTCTTCACACTCCATGTTGTTTTTCTCTTAGAGTCAGCATACCAGGCTGTCCTGATGTTTGCTAACACCTAAGGTCACAGGTCACATTGCTTAGCACATTATCATGGAATGGAGTATCCACCACATTCCACCCTGGACATTTACCTTCCTTCTCTCAAGATATGTACTTTTTGATAAGTTACCTCTGTTAAATTTTCCACATAATCCACTTAGAGACTACAGGCACTCAAGCTTGACAATATTTAGAAGAAACTGGAGAGGTCACGTGCCATCTTGTTATTAGGATTAGAGCTTGAGGGGCTCTCAGGTTTCTCACTATTTATGGGGCAAGATGAGTGACTCATAGTATTAGGCAAGACTGCATTATCAGTCCTGAGCTAGGCCTTAGGTGTAATGGCCTGACCAAAGGAAGAGGTTGGGGGCAGGGAGTAGCATACCATCCTACATGGCCTCAAATATATGTACTGAATTTTATAGGTAATAATGCAGAGATTCTAAAATAGATCTCAGGTTCCCTATAAATTGTTATGGCCAGAAAATGTTTATTGGCAATGAGGTTTTACAGACAAACTGAGTTTTGGTAGGTGAAATGGAATAGAGAGTATGTGAGTGAACACACAGCATTTATTCTCAGTTAAATGTGAAATAAGTATAAAAAAGACGATGGTAAGTTCCTTTACACTATGAATATGAAGAGGTATGTGTATGCATATATGAATACATGCACACAAATGCACATGTGAATCTATATACGGCAGTCTATTTTTAGATTAGTGAAATAGTTTGAAAACTCCCACGTTCCTCTGTTACACAGTCTTTTAGTAAATTAGGTACGGTACAATTAAACACTATGATCTGTTTGTATAGCTAAAAGTAAACAAAATGCTGGCATAGTCATCATTAACCTTACTTTCACTTCAGATTTAAATAAGTAAATGTTTTTTAAGGGAAAACTTACCTGCTTTATGAATCCCTAGGAAAGTCTATTTTCTTTCACAAATATAAGGCAAAAGAGTATAGTTCCAGAGCTGTTTGAGTCAGGGATATTTGTAATCAATTCTAAGAAGGCCAACTTACTGTTTCTATGGTACATATGGCAGATGCCTTAACTAATAGTTACTGGAGCTAATCACTATTTATCATTGAAGTTTCATTGGGGCTTGTGCTTTGGAGAGTCAACAGTGGGTTTTCTTTTGCAGTTTATGGACGCCACTCTTGTTTGTTCGTTAACCATTATGGCAACACAATACTAAAGCTGTCCCATGAGCAGCATATATTTTTCAGCATGTCATACTCTTTTAGAGCATCTGTTCCACTTCCTGAGGTATCCTAATATATTCTGTTTTGAAACTATATATAAGGTGGGAACAATTCTTATGGGAAATCAAAGGATTTATATCACTAAAGAACAATAGCATACTTGACACCGCAGAAAATTCCTCCTCAGTAAGGATTTGGACTTATCCAAGTCCTGAGCCACTGCATGTATGATTGACTAAGATGTTAGAACCAATTCCATTGCTGATAGCAATTTCATTTGCCTCAAGAATGTAGGTAAGTTTTAGCTGAGATTCTGACCTCAAACATACTGTGAATAAATTGTGGGCATGTTCCTTCTCTGGCTTTTGATGCATATTTTAACATTCCTTACAGAACTTGATTGATAATAATGTGTTTGTAGAGAAAAAAAAGATGGCTGGGAGTTGTCAAGCTCTTTTGTTTTAAACTTTCTCTAAGGCAACATATTCATCTCTTTGTTTTGCAATGCAGTTCGGACATCAATGTATACCTCACTCTATTACCTAAAGTACCTATTGCCTTTGTTATGTGGAGATCTCCCATACAGACATAGCTTAAGGTTGTGTCTACCCTGTCATTCCAATTTGGATCCTGAGTGTGCTTTTGAAGCCAGTCTATTAGTGTCAGTTTCCAAATAAACTCAAACAAAGCGTGTTCTCCAGGAGTAAACTTATAACTGCAGCTGCTAATGAATGCTCAGTCCCTGGGACAAGGCTAGAGATTGTCCAAAGTGAATCCCATTTGTAATGTCACTGTGGATGCTAAGTCTTAAGATCGATTGTTTTGCTCTACTGAGTCTGCTTCTCCTGCTAGCACACCTTGAGAACCCTAAGGAGATCACACGCAATGGGGCATTAACAAAAGCTACACAGATTTTTAAGTAATAAGAAATATTCCAATATGCACAATACTTGCGACACTGAAAATCCCAAGCTTCCTTTAAAGATAACAGCCACTAGTAAAACCATATTGACTAAATCAATATCACAAAATATTTTAAAAAGTTAAGAAGTGAACCCAATCTAAGTTTTGTCTCAATCTGGCCTTGCAAATTGAAGTCAGCAGATAACAGGAAGCAGGGAGATGCCGATTTGTACCCCGTCTTCACAGGATACAATGGTATCACCTCCCAGGCTTCTGTATCTAGCTGGCTTGCTCCCAGGCCAAGACTTCAGCCAATTAACGCTCTTGAGCACTCCCTTTCGAAGGCAAACAGAAATGCTTTCAAATGTAAAATTGTCCACAAAGTGATGTTGGGAGTCTCATGTTGATTTGAGACAGTTCTTACCAGTCTCAGACACATGGTTCTGGAAACTTCAAAAATGATTTCAGATTGTAGCAGGCAAAGTTGTTTCAGAACAAGTAGAAAAGTATTAATTGCACTAATAAGGATGCATCCAGAACAGGTGTACATAGCTGCTGACTTACGAGCAGATACAGATGAGCAAATAATTACTGGGAGAACAGAGAACTTACTTTGTGGACTAGAAGAGCCTTAAAAAAAAAAAAAAAAAAAAAAAAAAAAAGAGAGAAGGGAGGTGATTAGTAACTATGACTATCTCAGAGAATAAACATCAGAGATAAAACCAAGTGGCTTGAACCTAAGGACAATTTCAGTACAAAAATAAATGGAGATAAACAGCCTATGTGTGAGTTTAGCCAATAAGGTTGTTGGAAAGGTGCTTTCTTGCACTTAGAAAATAGAAGTAGAGAAAACAACAGCCAATTTAACCATAAGTCTTAAGTTATTTATGAATGATAAGCTACAATAAATTCATCTGTCTAAGCAGGAAACAAAGTTAAGTGACTGTAAAGACCTTCAGTTTTGCATCTTGCATCTTCTTACTCTAGTGGATGAGGACAGACTGATGCTAAAATAGATGATCTTAGTGGTCTTTCCAACTGTAATGATTCTATGACTCAGCAACACAGAAATCTAGAGATTCCCTTCTGAATATGTTTGTGAGTTGTTTTGTTTATTTTTTTCTTGTTTATTTGGTTGATTGTTTTTTGCCACATATGTTTTAACCATGGGTAGTACATTCCCTGCTTCTTTTTCTTTTCTTTTTTGTTGTTGTTTTGTTTTGTTTTACCATTCTATTAAGATGACCTTTGAAAATTTCATTATTTTGTTTCTGGTGCAGAATGCACAACAGATTGACTATTTCAGGTAATTAAAAATTGAAAATGTCAGCTAGGCAGATGATTAGGTAAAGTTTGCCCTGAAATTGTAATGGAGTCTTGTACAATGATTATACCCATTTGGATTCTTTTCCATTAGAAATATGTGATTTTTTTTTTCTAATTTAAAAAATCACACAAATGCCTTTTGACATTCAACAATCAAGGAAGTTAGATTATTCTTACTAAGCAGAACCGTCTCCAACAGCTTCAAGCTGACTGTCAAGGACTTTGTGCCTGCAAAATGAAGTGCAGCCTGTGAACCTGTGTTCTCACATTCAGTAATACAATACAAAAACATACCCAGCTTTACAGCTCATTGATTTTATGCTACTTATGCCCTTGTGAAGGTTTTTTTTTTTTTTTTTCACATGCATAAAGTGGTGATGGAATAAAATAATTATTACTTGCAAAGGACTGTTCATTGCAAGTATCATTTTTTTTTTTTCCACCTTGAGGGAGGTATCTGGTTTGAAGGTATGTGCAAGGCAGAACCAAGGAAATTTTTTTTGTATTTCAGTTATAACTACTAGAGTATAGTCATAATTTCCATTTATATTAAACCTTGTAATTTTAAGCACTTTTCAAGATCAAGCATTGAGCTCTCTAAATTTCTGTAACAAGCAAAATGAATGATTTCCTCAGCTGAATGTGAGGAAAAAAAATTTTAAAGCATATGAAGAAAACGACAGCAACAATCAAACAGAAATACACTTTAGCCTATCTGTTTCTAAGTAAGGAGGTACCTATTGATTGTGTTTTCTAATCGTTGATTATTTTGCTTATAATTAGTGTTACAGAAATAAGAAAATCAAAATAGCTGTTATTTTGCTGTGGCTTTCAGGACTAAAAAGTATTTTTTTCTTGCTGTTTTCTAGAGTAATGGCCTTACAGTGAGTGAAACAGCGCACGGTAATTGGTTTCAAGGATGAGTCTCTAATCATCGCTATCTATTGATTTGCCATTGCAGGCAGTTTGAGTATACTGAACATTAAATATTACCTACACTTAGAATTTATTTAGTTCAAATGACTTCTGGAGATGCTTGCTTATTCATTACTTCTACTCGTTTTGATGTTCACTATGCAGGGCTTTGTATACTTCATTTTAAAGGCAGTGGGGAAACACCTAAGACTCTTCTAGCACAAAAGATATCCAATGTTTACAACTTCACTTGTGCAGGGGGAAGACTGCAGTCTCTTTCTTTAATCTCATAAAACTATCTAAACAATGCTTTTATCCTGTCTCAGCATATGTGGATATATGTTTCTAATTCATCACAAAAATACTTAATGTTTGGAGATATTAGTCTATCATCATTCATAGAGGGAAATCCAAAGCAAAAGCTGCCTCTTGCCACCACTAGATATCAGAGCAAACATAATTTCCAATAGCTCCCAAATGCAGGGATGCAAGATATAAATCAAGACTAAAGTGAATGATTTCAAGATACCTAAAACCATCCAGTTTTAATTTTAAAATAATCATGAAAACAGGCTGCAAATTCAGTGAAAAATATATATTTGATGTTACTCCTCATAAAAAAATAGCTCATACAATTTATCAAGAAACTTCATTCTACATTTGCAAACATAAGCACAAACTGGGAGTGGCTCAGTATGTTAAGTGCCATTCTGTCAACTTCCAGCTGATTACAGTGACCTCAATAACTCGTAGCGCAAAAGAGGAAACCAAAATTCATAAGGCAAGACAAGGCTAAATAATCTCCTTACTTTCTTATCACTTTCCCTTTCAAGATTTCAAGAACTTAAATTGTTCTTGAAATTGTTCTTTCAGCAGCACCCTTTAATTCTCATGTTCTGCTTAAAAAAAAGAAAAGAAAAGAAAAAACGTATGCATCTAATGATAACGTCAAAAAATATCACCTTCAGTTCTTCAATTTTGCATGTCCTTTTCTATCTGTAAATCATGGGTTTTTTTGCACTTCTGCATAAATTAATAGTTATGATTTTATTTTTATTAATTTTTACTATGCCTTGATTGTAACAAAACAAACAAAATTGCATTATATAAAGAATTTAAATTAGACTTCTACTTTTTGTACTGATGCAAAGATTGCTATTCAGGACAGACAGTTTTTTAAAGTGTTTTTAAGTTACCCAGTTTATAGAGGAAATTTATCAAGGAGATAAAAAGATGTTTCAGAACTCTAGATTTCAGGTTCTATCAAAATGATTAGGCATCTGGAAATTAACCTATATATAATCTTATATATATATATATATATCTAATATGCTATTATTGAGGTGAAGAAAACAAATCTGTAGTATTAAGAATTTAAAAAGTATAGAGATAAAAATGTAAACTGTAACAGAAACAGAAAAAGTAGAATCTCCTCATTTTTATGTGTAGATTTCTTTTTTTTTTTTTTCAGTCTGTGATCACTTTTGTGCCATGACTGTATGGATTTGGATCAAATGCCCACCTAGGCCTTCATTAGTTTATTATCAGGTGTAGAAACTTTGGCATGACTGGCCTTATAGAGAAAAAGCTTGATTAGCTCTTGGTTTTGGACAATACTGCTGAATGTCTTTGTGCTTTGCTATAATGCATAACATGTTATAAAGTCTTGCTCTTACTGCAAGAGTTATTTTCAGGATTAAATGCATGGAATGGTGAATGACCACTCTTACTCCACATTTTCTGACCAGACTAACATTTGCATGAAACCCAGCTTTCTGTTTACATTACATATATTCTCAGGGTTCCTTAGACAGAGGAAAGCTAATCTTCCTTAGCTTCTTCAACTCAGGTAAGATATATTCCAAGTGTATCTACATTGTTTTCTTAACACATTCTATAGCATTTAGCCTTTTCACAGAATCACAGAATCATAGAATGGCCCGGGTTGGAAGGGATCTCAAGGATCATGAATCTCCAACCCCCCTGCCACGGGGTTGGGCCACCAACCTCCCCATTTAATACTAGACCAGGCTGCCCAGGGCCCCATCCAATCTGGCCTTGAACACCTCCAGGGACGGGGCATCCACAACCTCTCTGGGCAGCCTGTTCCAGCACCTTACCACCCTCATAGTAAAGAACTTCTCCCTGACATCCAAACTAAATCTTTCCCTCCCTCAACTTAAAACCATTTCCCCTTGTCCTGCTGTTATCTACCCTTTCAAAGAGTTGACTACCCACCTGTTTATAGGCTCCCTTTAGGTACTGGAAGGCTGCAATTAGGTCACCTCGCAGCCGCCTTCTCTCCAGGCTGAACAAGCCCAGCTCCCTCAGCCTGTCTCCATAGGGGAGGTGCTCCAGCCCCCTGATCATTTTTGTGGCTCTCCTCTTGACCCTCTCCAACAGCTCTCTGACTTTCTTATACTGGGGGCTCCAGACCTGGACACAGTACTCCAGATGGGGCCTCACGAGAGCAGAGTAGAGAGGGACAATCACCTCCCTGTCCCTGCTGGCCACCCCTCTTCTGATGGAGCCCAGGATACCATTTGCTTTCCAAGCTGCAAGAGCACACTGCTGGCTCATGTTAAGTTTTTCATCCATCAGGACCCCCAGGTCCTTCTCTTCAGGGCTGCTCTCAAGGACTGCTCCTTCCAGTCTGTATAAATGCCTGGGATTCCTCCGGCCCAAGTGCAAAACCTTGCACTTTGCTGTGTTGAACCTCATTAGGTTAACCCGGGCCCGCCTTTCAAGTCTGTTGAGGTCCCTCTGAATGGCATCCCTTCCTTCCACCATGTCAACTGCAGCACTCAGCTTGGTGTCATCAGCAAACTTGCTGAGGGTGCACTCGATTCTGTTGTCGATGTCATTGATAAAGATGTTAAAGAGCACTCGTCCCAAGACAGACCCCTGGGGGATGCCGCTCGTTACTATCCTCCACCTGGACATAGAATCATTAATCACCACCCTCTGTCTGTTTCTTACCCATCGAGTGGTCCACCCATCAAATCCACATTCATCCAATTTGGAGATAAGGATGTGGTAGGAGACCATGTCAAAGGCCTTGCTCAAGTCTAGGTAAATGACTACCTTCCCTTTGTCCACCAATGCCGTCACTCCATCATAGAAGGCCACCAGATTGGTTAAGCATTCCCCTGGTGAAGCCGTGCTGGCTGTCTCAGATCATGCTCGTTCCTCGTGTGATCAAGCATGTCGTCCAGGAGGAATTGTTCCATGATCTTCCCGGGTACAGAGGTGAGACTCACCAGCCTGTAGTTGTTTTTTCTTCTTAGCCTTGAGTCCCTGAGTTTTTCTCACAGTACAACAATTCTATCACCAGAATACCATGAACTCTACAACTGCTGTTTGTTTCAACAAACCTGCTACTGATTTCTGATCATAAGCCACTTGATTTTCCCACTTTCTGTTCCAAGAGCAATTTTAGTGATGACAATCTAAAGAATGAGAGAAGTGGAGTTTAAGTACCTTTAAAAGGTACTCAATTAAAAAAGAAAATTAAGAAAAATATACTGGATTAATACAATCAAAGAGAGTAAATATATTCTGTATACAACCCAGAGGTAGCAGATTTTTCGTATTGCTGCAATAATGCAATTACTTTGCTAATTATTTTAAATCTTTCTGTTGAATGCAGTAGAATACAATACATTACAACTATGTGGAACAGAAACAAACAAACAAACAAAAAAAACAATTGGAGGGAAAATATTCTCCAGAAGCTAGGGAACAATTGTGGAACAATATACGCTTTATCACAAGAGTCTTCAAGAATATCAGACTGATTTTTTTGTGTTAACTATTTTAAGACCTTTTCAGTTGAAAACATTTTATATAAGAAGTATTCACTGAGATCTCTATGTCTGGACATGCAGCTAAATATTAAGCTGTTCCAGCTGTCAGTCATCTCTCTAGCATCACCAATCTACACATTTTTTCATCAAATATAGTATCACATCTCTTGAGCCATTCTTTTCTGTTTTCTAAAAGACTGGCCATGTGCCTGAGAGGCTTTCACTGGTTTATAAAATAATGTAGAGAGCAATGGGAAGGTGTCAGAGCCATCTGGAAGTTCTCACTCTTGGAAAGGGTGAGGAGTCATTGAGGGGCAGAAGCAAGGCTATCAGGAGTGAAACTGCTGGTAGAGAAGGAAACATAACCAAAAGAAAGAGCTGACGATGCTCAAGTACTATCCATAGTAAAATTCTGTTCTCATATAAGCAGTGTTATAGTATGACATTTTACTGCCTTCACTGTGCAGATTTCTGAGTAGTTGAGGGAATTAGAGATACAGCACTTTACAGTTTTTCTTTTCCCTTCATACAAACAATTGAACAAAGTCCCTAGTAACCCATAGTACTTAAGCGATAGAAAGCTTAAACCCAATTATTTAAATCCACAATAAAGATGATACAACATGTTTACATTTTTAAAAAAGTGTTACTGATTCGTTAGGCACCATTAAAAACTCTGCATTGGTACTGCACAGTAATGTGGTACCGCAACAACTTTGCATTTTGAGCATGCTAATGTGCCACATTTATTAGGTACCTGGAATGGAAAATGCATGGATTTTCGATGGTTACTGCTGTACTAACTCCTACTCTGCCTCTTTCCAGATCACAGCATACACAAAGTAACCTACTTAGATTCAGTTCTACAGTATGCTGATTTATTTTTTTTTCTTTCAGATCCATTTACCCCAGACTCTTATGGATCTTACTGCAAATTTTGGCACTAGGATACTATCTATTATACCAGTAACCACTGGAAAGTTTGCATGGTTGGTATGTAATCCTTGCTTCCTTCTCTTTGACCTGCATGTCTAGATTTCTCTGTAGGATCTTCAAAATTCAGTAGCTCTCTATTTATTTTCTTGATTCACATAAAGAAAGCAAGCTTTATTATTATCTATTCATGATGTTCCCCGCTTCACATAAAGAAAGCAAGCTTTATTATTATCTATTCATGATGTTCCCCGCTGTAGTTCATCCTAGCTTTGGAGTTCCCATATCCATGTTAATTTGCTATGTTGGCAAGCGTATAGCCCCCTTAAATCCAGGTTTACAAACCATTTATTAGAATAATTCATAATTAATTGAGTTTTTAATGTGCCTTTTGGGCACAGCGCCCCTGGATGCACAGCATTAAAAGTTCTATTAAAGTGTGGCCTGATCAACTGATTAATAGATTTTTATTTTTATAGGAACCTTTTGCATATGTGAGTGTAATTATATTCTGTCACTTTCACGAAAAAAATGGAGTTATTCAGGCAGATGAATGCTTTTGTCTTGTTACTTAATTAATTTAATGTTGTGTGAAAAGGCCAGATTTACAGTTCTGCATAAGCAAGTTCTCTTTATTCACAGCATTGAACTGACCCCTCCAGGTTCCCATTACTCCCTTCTGCTTGCCAGTGTGCTCCAATTTGAAGCAGATTCAGTTTAGAAGTATGAATTTACTGTAGAGTGCTGAATTGTCTTGAATGTAACTGTTGAAATTCACATAACTAACATTGTTATTTTCAAGCTTTTTTCTTCTTTCCAAAATCTTTTGTTTCCTACAGTCTACAAACAATATGGAATAGTTTCCATATCCCAATATGGACATTCTGTTTATACTTTGCAGTGCACATAAGATATAAAAGAGCATGTGAGCTCTACCGGTCTTGTAGGAAACTAAATTAAACAAATCTCTCCTAATATGTATTTGCTGAAAAGGTGGGTGTATTTTTACAAAATCTCTGAAGGTGTATTTACTTGCATTTCTAGGATAGAGTTCCCTGGAATCTTCCAATATTTATACACTAGATGTAGCAGTGACAAGTACGTCTGTCAATATTCCTGAAGTACCTTCTACCTGTAAATACATTTCTATTTGCAAAGCATGAGTACCTAGAAAAAAAAGAAGTACTTAATACTTAAAAAAGTGAAAAACAACAAAACAAAAAACAACACCTTTGATACTTCTGACAGTACTTATTTTTATAAGTATTTAATACTTTCTGAAAGTTTTATTACTACATCTTGTGGCATACCTTAGCTTTTTGTTGTAATCTGCTCCTCTTCCAACAATGGATTTTGTTATTAGCTTGAAACACTCCCTAAATTCTATTACTGTATGTTTGAGACTGATTACTGATGCAATGTAGTTCTTCACCAACTTTTCTCTTTCTAGGACTCCGTTGAACAGAAATGCATATGTGTAAAGCTGGTATTGGTATTAAGGTTTCACAGTTTCAGTCCTGCTGGAGATCTATAAGGCATCCCATCTCAGGTTTCAATGGCGTTTCTCTTCCTAAGAGATTATTTTTACTCTGGTTATTCTCATATACTGAAGGCTGTGATTATTTGTACTGAATGCAGAATGTGAAGTGGCTGCAAACAGGGTAAAGTTTCAACGTAAGAGATTTTTCTTGTGACCTCCCTCAAACACTGGATGATTAAGATGCTTTTCCTGACAATGAGTGAGGGAAGGTAAGCTAGCAGGTATTTGCACCCTAAAAACGCTCACTTTGGAGAGTAACCTTTGAGACTTTTACTTCTCTACTGATTGAAATTCTTGCTAATTGCTTCAAAAGGAAGCTTGCCAAGAAAGTACAAAATTGATACCAAGTTTAGAAGAATATGCTGAGAAAATAAAATTGTATGCAACAGTAACATATTTAAAATATATATCACTAGCTTTAAAAACTTTCAGTGATCAGCTGCATTGCTGTGTTATAGAGACAAAAATGCCTCTAGCATTTGCAGCCAGTATAAACACATCTCTACTATATGATGCAAAATAACTCTCACTATGAAAATAAGCCCTCTTACTGAAAGATTTGGATTTAAGTGAGCAAACAGAAAAGTTTTAACTTGAAATGGTGTCTACTTCTAAAAAGGTATATGTGACCATTCAGTCCTGGAAATGCTTTTGTAGCAGAACATTGTGGAACATCTTTCAGCAGTTAGTGTGATTCACTGCAGTCCTAACCCCTTCTGTATTTGCAGTATCAGGACTCACACTCCTTCACCTCTCCCGCATATCACAAGCAGTAGTAATTCTTATCTGTAACTCTACTTTTTCAACATAGTGTTTTGATCTTGTCTTGGAGTAGTTTCTAAGGTAACATTCCAGTACACCTGACACATCTTTGTCAGAACACCTCAGTCCCAGTCTTTAATATCTCTTGTATCTAGATCTCTCTTGCACAAAAATAGACAGACATTAGAAAATTCCTATGGTGCTTTTGAAATGTGCTAAAGTCTGAAATAAAACATAGTAGTTCTACGGAACGTTAGCAAATTTTTGTCCTGAGCTACTGTCTTTACATTCTCTCATTTTATTTTTCCATTACTACTACATCAAATCAATTCTTTTTCTTCATAAATATATATTTCAATATTGTACAGGTCTGGATGGAGAGTCCATTTTTTTTAAATTTAGGATTACAGTTACTCAAACTGCTATATCAGCCTTATGATTTTAAGCAGTTTTTAAATAAAATTGGAGGTGGTAAGTAATGCTGCAAGAAGAAAAGCCCACATATCTTTAAATCTAAAATGTTCTCTCACATTCTCCCTTGTTATTTTCCCCGAGAAGATTAAATTAGTTCAGTACAGCTCTGGTTATAATGATCTGATTCCTGGTGCTACTGTGATTAAACTGGGTGCATTAAAGTAAGCAATGATAAATTAAAAGCTCAGTAGAAATCTTGATGGGTGTGTGTAGATGAGTAATCTGAATTGGAAATAAAATATGCCCATTATTCTGTGCTATAAATGGACTTTTACATTATGAATAGAAGAGGTAAAATTATGCGTGGTGCAGTGCTACATTAGAGAGAAGCTAAGTATTAGTGTACAGACTACAGTTTTTCCTTAGATTATTAAGGGCAAACACAAGCTTTCACAATACCTCAGTAGCATTTCTTTGTATGTGCAAAAACAAATGCAAGCAGTAACCTTCCAGTTGAACACTCAGATTTTCATAATTCTTTTAGAAAATGCCCAGTAAATGCATTCCTTTAAAGTGGTGACACAATATACTGCCATTTGTTTCAGTACAGAATAGAACGGTTGAACATAGAACTAGGAATTCCTTATAATGCGGCTTTATTCTAAAACAGGATTTAAAATATAATCTGTGATCTGTGCTTTAATCTTTATTCCTGGCTTCTTTCACAGATTAAAAAGAAAGTGAAACTTGAGTGTAATGAGACCTCTTTCTTGGTGATATGGCACAGTTTCACTCATGAACTATACTTCCCAGATTAAGTAACTTAATCTGTACTGTTTTGAAATCCATATAAAATGTCAGAAATACAACACTGCAAAATAATTACTTAAAGCCCAAGGAATCTGAGAGAAATCCATGCCTTTCAGTTAAATGGTTCCACATAGTAAATGACAAGACTCTCCATACAAAGTGTAAAGATACAATCGGCCTTTGTGAGAACTCATATTTTATTCAGAAATAGCATTTTCTATTATCTTGTTTCATAAGTAGAGTTTCTCATGAAATTTCCATTACTGCCTTGTAGGAACAGAAGAATGGACTGTGTGGGTTGGGATGCCTATTGATAAAATAAAAATATGTTTGGCCCTATTGAGTCAAAACTTTCCGATCCCTATTAGATTTCAGGGGCCTGTTAGATAGGATGTCAGTTGTGAACAAACTTAAGATGATTGTTTTGAGACTCTTTGATGACTGCTGTGTGCTGAGCTACATAAATCCTACACTCCAAACAAATTAATTAAATCTCTCTCTTTCTAGAATATTCTTTACCTGAAACAAAGTGAGTTTTTAAGATTAAAACTCCCTTCTGCCGTTGAAGTGATGAAGGAAAATTAAAAGAGTAGTTCTAGCATTCATCTATGCAACCTGAAGTGCCAAACTGATAAAAATGAGATAATCTTGCTTCTGAAAGATTTGATTACAGAGCCAAGTTAAAGGACTTCTCATCTAACTTCTACTGTAATTAGACTGCAATGTAGAAATGAACCAACCTAGATAATTATCTGAACAGAGAACAACCCTGTCAGCTCTGAGTGCTGACAGCTGGTGCTCTATGTTTGCCAACATGTCCTGTTGTGTTAAATTTAGTTACACAGAAATAATCTGTATGTATTGTATTTGTATTAAAAGATTCTATTTTGCCTTTTAGAAGCAGCACTCATGCAGTTCAACCTTTCCTCAACTGAAGATTTCAGTGACAGAGAAGGTATTGTTTCTAAAACTGACTAGTTGGAGAATGTGATCTAATAACTTTGTTCTATTTCACAAAACTGACCCTCATTTTAAAAATTATTCACATGTGGGTGACAGCCAAATTATTACTATGCCTGCTTTATGCAACAATTCCACTGATCCTAAACTGCACAGGATCTGAAACAGCCACCTTATGAGTTCATATATCACATTTATAAGCATCTCTAGAAACAGCAAATGCTGAAATACAGATAATGCAGAAAGATGTTCATTGGACTGCAGAGTTTGAGGCCTGCAGTCTTGAATTGCAAGTGGAAAGCAAGGTATGCTCTGGCTCCTGCTCATGTTTTGCTTCTCCCAGCCCATTTTAGCTGAAGCATAATATATTTGCTTCCATCCTACACAGTGAAAGAATAAATATGAGCAAAGCCAGAGAATGTACATGGAAATTTATAAGTATCCTGCTTTAAGGTCAGTAATGCTGGAATCGGCTTTTCCAATTGGTACGAGGAAGCCTGAATGTATTAATCCTCACATACAGAACATGGCGTAAGTCATTTTTGTCCCATCCATGTTTTTCCTGTACCTGATGTAAAATGGTGAAATGACGAATCTAGAGGTAGTCTTTATGCTGTTTGGTTTTGTTTACGTAAATTATGTCACTGTGTCTAGTGCGTGCCTTCTATAAATTCAAAATGCATACATCTGCTACTGCCTCCAGAATTAAACTTATTCTGTTTTCCCATTACATCTGTAGATTTTGTGTTTGTTTTTTTGTTTGTTTGTTGTTGTTGTTTTTTAACAAATCCTACCGGTTTCAAATGAGTTAATTTTAATTCCTACACAATGAAGATTAAAGATTTAATGTTTTTGTATTACTAAGGGACTAGACCCTTGGAATAGCAGTACTTTAGCCTATTACAGCCTAGGGATTTTTGGAGTCCAAGTGTTGGAATGCATCTGTGCTCTTGATACAGTGCATGGACAGAATTAATGCCTCTGTATACTGATACTAGAACTCAACTTTGATCAATAAGCCTCATAATCTGGAGTGAGTTTGTAGGAAACTATTCAAAGATGTGTCCAGGATCCCATCTCTCCTTCTCCTTGTGTCCCAGAGTTGAGGAATTTTATGTTGCTGGGAAATGCTACTCTAATGCTGGTGTACACTGGAACCATTGTAACTAGAAATAAATCAATCTCTGTTTTGTAGGTGGTGATGGCAACCTCTTACCCTTCTTGGCAAACAAGATACACTCTGAGCCTAATGAGGCTAAAGTCTGTCTTGTGTAAGACAATCTTAGTCACTAGGCTGTAGGTTTGAGTGCTCTTCTTGAACATAAGTTGAAGTGTTTCAGCAAGTATTCTCTGACCCTAAGACAAGTAACATGATTTATCTCTTATCTGTATTCTGAAACTTTTTTCTTGTTCCCAAACAATATTTCTTCACGTAAAGTCCTAACTGGGAACAGATCTCAGTAGACTCTTTAAGGAGGGGTTGGCCGGCGCCAGGGGCTATCCTTTCAAATATTTCTTGGGCGTGATAAGAGAAGAGCATTTGCTAACTGCTGAATGGATGAGCCTAGGCATTTATGAATGCCAGTCAAATTTACAAGTGATATTGATAATAGCAAAACTATTTTATTTTCTCTAATATTTTCAAGCAGACCTGTGCATACATCTAGTGCTATGGCCTTAATAGACTGACAAGGGTAACATGGTCTGGCAAGGATTTAGCTCTGAACATTTAACTTGCAATTGATCCCTGAGATAAATTTACATATAAAGTGAAGGAACTCATCATTCTTTATTTGTAATTGTTATTATTATTATTTTTTAATTAATTAATTGTGTGCTCTTTCTTTTCCTGCCTGCCAGCCTGCCTTAGTGGACAGCTTCAATCTAGTAGCTTGATATGAGAGTGTCAGACTTTCTCTCTGGATTTATCAAAGACAAAAGCACAGATGAAGAAAGTTCGGACTGATATTCTTTGAGATTATAAAACTTAAACAAATTCATTTTGGCCCTTTAACAACAATAACTCTCCATACATACCTTGCATAACCCTCTTTTTAATATTCACCTCAAAGCTAATTACCACCCTTTAACTTGCAGTGACTTTGATATTTGATCTCAGTTTTGCAGCTATTAGCCAAGTGAATGATTCACAGAATTTGGGACTGTGTTTGAATGGGAAGGGGAAAATAGGGTTTTCTTCTTGCTTTATATTGGCTGACAATGCCACCCTGTGAGTTGATATCCTTCTAGATGTAGACACGCACTTCTAAATGGCACTGTTTTTTTTGTCTGTTGGCATTGAAAATAATGAGCTGAAACCTCAATGAGACTTTTATTTCACAGGCACTGCACATTTCCTGTTCCTTAACATGACTTAGAAGAAAAGTGAATATAAGAAATGCAAACTATTTAGCAACAGATTTTGCATATGAAAATGATGACCCAACTAATGGCTCACTAATTATAGGTTTCCAAGGAGGCTGACTAATATATCTTGAAATAGATTTGATTTGATCAGCTATTGGAAATTACATCCTTTTTAAGGAGCTAAGTTTAGAAAGTTGTTCTCATATCAATATAATACATTTGTCACACTAAGCACTTTTTCATCTCAGTATTAGTAGTTCCTCAATATTAAGGAAGTATTTCTTACACATAAAAAAATATTTTTTAAAGTAAGCCATCAATCTCTATCCAGGTTGTTGTTCATATGAACAGCTTGTAGCTGCCTGTTATGCGACCAAAGCTGTAAGATATCCTTGGCATACTGCAGGTTTTTCATAAACACTGGAAAGGGATCAATTATCATATCTTTAGAGTCATAGTGTGAGTGAAAAGTGTAAGCCGTGTCTTCTAACTTATAGTTACAAAATCCTAGAAATGCATCTTTGCAGCTGTCAAAGCAATGTGAATATATCTCAGGGGTAGTTAAATTCTTTTCATAACCTTCCAGCATTTTGCATGGCACAGTAGCAGAAAGGACTAAGTCCATATTTGGTTGGATTTTTTTTCTCAAGTTTTAGTGGAAATTTGTATCAAAGAGGGAATAAATAGCTTCCCACACTAAGGGAAATTTATTCTGTTGCTGGAAATATTTTTTTTTTCTTTATATAATCCAGAAACTACAGATCAAATATCTTTGGTTTGTAAGTGAAGGAGTATTGAGGGAAGAGGAAGAGTATTATTTTAATTGTAATTACAGTTGGGTTTTGTCTGGTAGTTATAGGGAAAGTTTTGTCTTCCACATTTAGCAAGTTTGCTAAATTGCTGTTTACTCTATAGAGGGACAAGAAGCCTTGCAAAGGGATCTAGATCGATTGGAGCACTGGGTGATTAGCAACAGCATGAAGTTCAACAAATGAAAATGCTAGGTGCTGCTCCAGGACCTGAAGCAATGCCAGACACAGGTGCAGACTGTGAGGCAAGTGGCTGAGGAGCAGCTCAGGTGAGTGGACCTGGGGGTATTGGTGACAGCATCATGAACCAGCAGTGTGCCCAGGCAGCCAAGAAGGCAAACTGCATTTTGAGTTGCATTAAAAAAAAAACATGATTTTCCCACTGCATTTAGAATTGGTGCAGCCTCACCTTGAATATTCTGTGTAATTCTAGACTGCACAATATGAAAAAGATATTAAGGTTCTTGGAGGCATCCAGAGGAGGATAATAGGCCTGGATGACATGTTCTGCTAGGAGAAGCTGAGGACATAAGAGTTTCTAATCTGGACAAGAGGAAGCTGAGAGGAAATCTCATTGCTCTCTGGAACTTCCTGAGGAAGAGAAGCACAGAGGGAGGTGTCAGCCTCTTCTTCCTGGGAACTGATGACAGGACACATGGGAACAGAACAAAGCTGCACCGGGGGAAGTTCAGATTAGACAATGGGAAAATTTTCTTTACCATGAAGATGGTCAAACACCTAGAGTGATGGTTGATGCCCCATGACTGTCAGTATTCAAGAGGTGTTTGGACAATGCCATCATTAAAGAGCTTTAACTTTTGGTTAGCCCTGAAGAGGTCAGGCAGTTGAACTTGATCTTTGAAAGTCCCTTCCAATTGAACTATTTTCTGTTGTTCATTAATAATGATTTGGTGGCCAAATTCTGTGTCCATGATGTCTGTGCAAATGTAGTTATTTTTCTGGAACAGGTAGGGAAGTAAAAAATATGATCCTTATCAGTTTTATTGATGAGAAAGAGAGAGAATGGGAGAATACCACCGCTGCTACACATATTGCTCTCCTTGTCTACTGAAAAAAAAAAAAAAAAAAAAAAAA
>JACDJE010000263.1:733715-791191 GCA_016647715.1 Pavo muticus
AAAAAAAAAAAAAAAAAAAAAAAAAAAAAAAAGTCAGAGATGGTACCAGATAAAAATTGTGCATGTTTAAAATAGTCAAGATTAGAAAGGATTATTTTGGATCAAGGCCTAGCATGTTGAAGTGTGACCATTGATACTGTCCTTGGTAGTAAGACGAGCAATGATTTCTTTTTGAGTATTTTATGATTCATACATTAAACGTTATTGTAAATCCACATTTCTTTTTCATGTATCAAGAAATGTATCTGTCTTCAGTTGTGAGGATGGCTAACACTGTTCTGTTCTCCAGGACACAATACAGCAACCTCAGGCTATAATGTACTCATTGTCTATATCAAAATATCTTCACTAAGTTTTCATTTTTTACAGGTTAGCAGGCTTTTCTTTATTCCAAAAATTGTTTTCAAACTTTAGCAAAGAATATCTGAGAGTCAGTACTTTTTATTTAGAGGAGGCTTTCATTAGAAAATTCTGTCAAAACAGAAGTAAAAGTCCATATTTGAAATCTATTACTCATTTCTCCCAACAGATCACAAAGTCAATAGATCACTTCTGCTACAAGGGAGAGAGTTTTAGAAATATATTACCACCAAAGACATTTGCACCTGAATTTTTACATGGTGATATTACATCAGAAGTATTCTCCATGCCTTGAGAGAAATTCAAGTGAATACCTGTGTTCAGGATAATTTACTTGGTTCATTGAATTCTCTTCTGCTCTGGTTGAAAACTGTCATTCTGATTTCACAAACTTTACAGGACAGAGTGCAACTGTTAAGCAAGTATCTAATTGGTTAGATCAAGCCAGAAAAGTAAAAATAGGGTGCTAACAGGCTTATCTGACCTGTGAAAATGAATGTATATACTATGGTGTGAAAAGAGTAAACTTGAGTCTTCAAAATAAATATGAAAGTAAGGAAATGTACTTTGGGACAAAATGGACTGATGAAAATATGGTTTTACAAATCTATTTACACTCCCTTAGCACAGTGCTACCACTAGTGTGGTAGGAGAAGTTGGAAGCAATGCTTTTTACACTTTTAGTATTGAATTGTGTAGGCGGCATAAAGCAAATAATAATAAAAAAAGATTAGTATAACTGACAGTCTTGAAATGATATATGGCTTCAGGGCAACAGAGAGAAAGGGGCAGGACTGGGCTAAGAGTATTGGGTGAGCCCAGTGAGAGGTCCATTAATACACAGGACGACTGCAAAACATGTTTTTTATTTGGATCAAAATAAGTGGCACAATATTACTGCCCAAGGCCCTCTTTTTAACCAGCTATGATTTCCTATTCATGTGTTTCCTTGAGATTAAAGACGGTGAAGCAAAATGCAAAAGTGAATGATGAAGGAGTTCATTCACTGTGTTGATACAAACATTATATGAACTGGAACCATAATTCATCAGTGGATGTCTTGGGGTGACTTTAATCCAAGGGTTTAGAAGACTGAGAGGGGACCTGATCCAGGTCTATAAATATCTAAGGTGTGGGGGGCAAAGTGGCGAGGCCAGACTCTTTTCAGCAGTGTGTGGAGACAGGACAAGAGGAAACGGCCAGAAACTGGAGCATAGGAAGTTCTGCACCAGTGTGCGCAAGAACTTCTTTATGGTGAGGGTGACGGAGCACTGGAACAGGCTGCCCAGGGAGGTTGTGGAGTCTCCTTCTCTGGAGATATTCAAGACCCGCCTGGACGCCCACCTGTGCGACCTGATGTAGGGAACCTGCTTTGGCAGGGGGGTTGGACTCGATGATCTCTGGAGGTCCCTTCCAACCCCTATGATTCTGTGATTCTGTGGGTTGGCTAACAAAAAAGAAAAATAATTGATGAGTACATATTGGACAAATTTGACATAAATGAAACTTGATGGTGTGATTCATATGACTTGAATGCTAGCATCAATGGTAATGATCTATGTAAGTGGATGCAAACAACAGCAACTGACATTTTAAGAAAAAGACCTCTGTGTGGGTGAGGCTGAAAGAAGAGAATGATTGGTTCCCTAAGGACATACTTGTTAAGTTTAGATAAAAACAAATCAAAATGCAAAAATCATAGGGGACTTCAATGTGACAAGCTTACTTGAAAGTTAAATAAACAAACTAATATAATATTCCTAGAATTGCTGAAAAGTTATAGGTGAAATTTTCGTTGTACAAAAGAGGCTGCAACAAAGAGAGGAAGATTTTATATCTGGTATTATTTCATTGTAAAAAAAAAAAAAAAAAGACTGATTGCAGAGTGAAAAAGAAGAGTTGTTTAGGAGCAAAATTTTGGTGATTTTATTATATTTGTCTTATATAAACTCAACAGTATACAAACTTGATTGATAGATGTGTATATGTACGCGTGTAAGTGATTATGATCTAAATAACACGGAGAAAAAAGAACTGAAGAGAAAAATGTCAATGACATTTGACAATCAAATTCAATCCATTTTACTAGAGAACACTCACACTTTTGGAAAATATGTTGATTAAGAGTAGAAATGGAAGAAAATTAATAATTAATAATGAAACAAGGGGGAAAGCAAAATTATAGCATTAAATAGAAAGAGATTACATGAAAAAAGGGGAAGAAAATAATCAGAGAGAGATTTGACAAACTGGTTAAGATCAAAGAACTTTTGCAGTAGTACTAGCATAATATGTTACTAGTGTGTGAAATACAACAGTAATAATAGTTTTAAATATACCTGCTTTGTGTTTGGGAGGAAAGTATTTCAGGGCCAACTCTAATAGAAACTAGATATCCTCTTTTGGACAAAACAAATGAAAAGTTGAAGGAGGACAATATATAGAATTCATAAGGATTAGTAGAAAAGGGAAGTGGTTGAAAAAATTGAGATTGCTGTACCTGCTAAACAAATTTGTGATGAGAAGTTACCAAAGTCTTCCTGTTTTGAAAGATTATTTGTTTTCTTGAAACATAACCAGCATAGGGAAAGCAGAAGAAACCAAAGAAGAAAAAGATTTGAAAAGAGAGTCCTTCCCTGCTTTCAGTGGCAGGTTTTTGCCATGGCCTCCCTATGCCCTCACACATTATTTAGCCTTTTCAATTCACTTCTTACTCTGTCTTTGGCACAAGAAGAAATCTCACAACTCTCCAAAAATAAGTGATATTTGCCATCCCCTTGCTGGAAAATTCAGTTTTGTACTTAATTCTCTTAGCAATTTTGAGCTATCCCTGATTCATTATGACTTAGCACAGAAAGTGACTGATGAAAGCACTAAGCTGTATATTACAACAACAAAATACATGAATAAATAAATATAAACCAAACCCACTACTGAGGCTGATATAGGTTGTTTTGATGGCTCATTCTATTGTAGTGGCATATATGCAAGAAACAAAACTCGAAGCATTGTTGATTACAAGGTAGAAGTATGGAGAAAACAAACAAATAAAAAAACCTCACCACAATACAAATCCATCTGGGACATCTGCAACAGTATAAATGAGAAATTAACGTCTTACTCAATATTTAAAAAAGAACAAATGTATTTGTTTGGGTTATATGACATAATAAAATATGCTTTTGTAACAAAGCAGAGAAGCAATACTGCATAACTTAAAAATTTAAAAGATGAACAGGATAATACTGAACCAAGTTGCAATCTACCACTGAATAAAAATTGGCAGTAATGTTTAGCGATGGGCAAATATTGTAGAGAAGAATTTGGAAACATTAATTCTCACATAAATAATGTGTTTATTTTGCAGACAGCTCTTAAATTCTATGGCCATTTGTGTAAACCACATTTAGCATTCTACAGATCATGTGAATTTCTATTAACATTTGAATGGCTTGCAGTTATATATCTAGAGCTGTTCAAAAATCAGTTTTTTAAATGTTAGAGAAAATAACTGTGCAGGGATATTTTCTTAGTGTGCTTTTGATATCATTTACAATATTATACTTGATTTTCAGAGATCTTATCATAATGTAATGCAAATTGTCATGGTAGAGAAAAAAACATCTTGAGACATTACAGTTCTCATTTATTGGTTCAATACTTCTTTAAAAACCCATATGCTTAAGTGTGGAGTCCCATTTCTGTGATTCCATCATGCTGTATCTGTCTAAAATATACCATCAGTATTGGTGTGTGCATGATGAAGATTTACAGAAATTTTTGAATTCTGGAAGTAATTACATTCTTCTCCTCTTACCACAAAAAATAAATCAGTGACTTCATCAGAAAGAAAGATTCATGGCTTTCTAGTGTATAAGGAAATGGCATAGGCAGGTCTCATGTCTGAAGCTGGAAGACTGACAGTGAGGTCTACATTCTGTAACTGTGGAAGTAAAAGGATGTAAAGCAGAATTTACCGCTCAAGACCTGATATTTCATGCATTAGCTTTGTGATATGCAATACATCTGATCACAGAAGCAGTGAAACCAGGAATAATTACCTAAACTACCAAAACCCCACAAGTGACTGGGACTATTCATATGAGTAAAGGCAATGCTTCTGTGTACTCTTTTCTCAGTAAGGCTCAAGTATGCTATCATTTCAAGATAGCACTCTCGGTCTTTGTTTAAGAAGAGTGAGCACAGACCCTTAGCTGGTGACAGGGCTTGTTCAATTTTGGATTTGGTGCAAGAGAGGTGGTGAACCAAGTGAACATTGATGTTGCTTTTAATCAATGGGAATAACGTTCACAGATTAGGACCAAAAAAAAAGTGAAACACACAGAAGTTGGAGGAATCTCTCATCAAATAAGTAGTAGAAAGGAACATTTTCTTTGTTTGTCAAAGCGTGCTGATTTTTCTAGGCTGCTTCATTTCTGATGCTGAAGAGAATTTCTCTTCAAAGATACTTAAGACAGCAATACACTTTTTGACATCTAAAGAATGAAAAGTGAATAATGAGGAAATATTTGTGTTGCTCCTCAAATCAAAGGGAAATTTGAAAGCATTAATATAAAAGGCACCCTGGGAAGCTAAGCCTGTCTGAATACCACGGGGATGACAAGATGATTTAGAACATGGTTCCAATTCATTTGAAAGTGTTGAAAAAAGTTATTTTTGTAACTGGAGATGATCCCAACTATTACATTCTTTTTATTTTCCTTTTTCGGGGAAATAGGAATGTGATTTTCTCTCTCAAATTTCAACGATTACATGCCGTTGCAACACCTCTTATATAGAGGGCAGACCTAATAGTCTTGTCTATGGAGAATGTGTTTATTGTGACAACATATAACACTTTTAATTACCAATGAACAACAGAAATAATTGTGCCACAGAGTCAGTGTAAGATATTGAAATTGACACTTTCTCAATTTATGCTTTTGATCCAGCAAAGAACTTAACCATATATTTTATTTATGCTTTATACATAGCTAAATTAACTCTAGTGGAATTTACTCTGTAGTTAAACTTTATTGTGGGCTTAAGTGTTGGACTAATGCTCATTTCCATTTCACTGGTACTGAACATCTGTTCTTTGGACCTATGGAAAATTTAGTTCGTACTCCTCTGACAGGCTCTCGCCTTCTAAGGTGAGTGAATGGGTGAATATTTGAATATTTACAATGGCTACAAATACAGGATGGAGATCACAAATGAAAATTAAAAAAAAACAAAACTAAAAGAAGAAAACAACATGAATTCATCGAGCAACCCAATAACTAGAAAATTATACTTTGAAAAGCATCTAAAAAATTTAATCACAAGGCTTGTTTCCATGAATGTGAATAGGACACTATTTCTATTTTTATACTGGATTTGTTAATCATGGTGAAGAGCTTCAGTTTGTGGGATTCCAACAGTAATTGTGAATACAACTGATTATATATATATATATATATGTATATATATAAATTATTTTACCCTGCTTGGTTTTCTTGGTGTTTCAATGTGGCAACTCTGATTCAGCTTGAAGTGGCCTTGTGCTGTACATACTCATTCACTGTATTCCATGCCAAAATGTAATTTGATTTCAAATTTTATTTTCATATGCTAAAGTTGCTTCTTTTATTGTTTTGTTTGGGATGGTTTTTAAAGTTTTAATATCTGTCTGTAAACATATAAACTTGGAACTTGGATTTTATTGGGAATTAAACACTTGAAAATTGATGTCTCATTCCCTGGCCCTCCACCTTCCTCTTCTTCTAAAACTTTTATTACTAACTGTATAAACCTTTAATCTGTTCTTAAAACCCAAAATTTGGCATTAATGACATCTTGCAGGAATGAGTGCTGAGTGGACTAGACATTATAAACAACATTTTTATGTGTTTTGTACTTATTGCTTACAACTCTCAAAGCAATTAAAGCTGCCTACTTTAATACTACTTTAAATCATATTTGTTCCTTCAGAAGCAAAGAAGCACTTTAATTCTTTTTATTTGATGATATTCTACCAGCAGTTTGTGTTACAGAAACATAGTTTATCTGTTAAGCAGTAAGATCAGTTATACACGCTGTTGAAATTAAATATTTCTTAACATCAGAGTTATTTTGTATTTCTTCATCAGGAACATAATTTTATATTCTTGTCATCCATTTTTTGTTCCTGTAGGGACTTTACTCTTACATGACTTAGATGCCATAAAAAGCATCAATGACACACATAATTGAAATTTTGTGGTTCAATAATACTTTGCTTCAAAGTTTTCAGTCTGTTAGCACTTGAAACCAAAAGAAGTTTGTCAAGTCATGTTGGCTGAGTCTTTTGGAGGGAGTATCTCCAGACTTGTTTCAGCCAACAATAATCTTTTTTTTAATAGTTTGCAGAGAAGAACTTCTTCAAAACTCATCTTGACCAACAGTAATCCTCTTGGACCTGGAGACCAGAATGCAGCAGGTTGTATCATTGCTGTTTCAGTCTCAAAAACCTCTCACAGAAGGTCAAACAGCCATGAAGTATCTTCACATAGGACAAACAAATTTTGAATACATTGAATTTTCAAGACAATTCCTCTTGTCTAAGCAAGATGAACAAATGTTTTGGCTTCTTTCAGATTTTTGTTGACAACATTAAATGAAAAACAGTATTTCATTTTATAGATATATTTTGGAAATTTTTGTGAAAGATAAAGAGAATAAGAGAGACAAGGAAAACATCAAAACCCAATATAAAACCAATATACCAATTGGTTGGTATTGGTATTATACCCAATATAAACCAACATTTTGTATAAGTACAAAATGTTTAAGATTAACTGATGCAAAACACAATGTTGCATATTTCTTCTCTGAACTAGGCAAATTTGCCTCTGGTATGTAATAATTTCAGTATCTTAAAACTGTAGCCCTCGTCACATCTCATTCCCCTTTTTCTTTTTTTTTTTTTTTTTTTTTCTCCCCAGAAAAAAATGTTATCACTGTCTTAAGTTTTAACAATGGTTTTGGTCCTATATGTGAAGCGAGAGAAAATGAATTACTGAATGTACACATTTTCACGAAGAAAAAAAAATCTCATCTCACACAAATGAAAGGGAGAGGATGGAGATCTTCACCTCACTACATTCAATGAATATTTTGCCATTTACAATACTTTGACAGAGTAGAACAAAATCACATTGGAAAAGTGATTGATATATATGTACTTTTACTTTCTTTTTTTTTTTCCCACACATAAAATTTGAGTATATGGTCATTTCACCTGATCAGATAAAGGGTACAACATCTTTCAAAAATAGATTTGTTGCAAACAGCCAAAGGAAAGAAACACCCTCTTTAAGTCTAGAATAGAGCAAAGTATAATCCTATGCACTCTGAGAAAATACCAGAATCAATGTGATTCAGAAGTTTAACAAGGACTAAAAAGTAATGAAGTCTGTCTGCCTAAAATCATCACTACTACCTGTGAGTAGAATTATTCGTTCTGTGCCATCGTTTTATACGTGATTACCTTTTCCTTAAAATAAGAGAAAACCTTGTACTTTTCAAATACAGCATCTCATGGCTGAAGTTTAGAGTAAATTAATCATGGGAATATAGTACCTATCCAGGAAGCAGTAGATAAATTTTCAGGTTTTGAAACCATCTTGTCAATAAAACTGGGAGCATTTCCTCTCTATGCAGTTCTCAAAAGCAAGAAAGTGGTTTATTCTGGACATAATTCACTGCTGAAAGGGTGAAATTAGTCTTAATATGGAGGGAAATGTTACTCTTCAAGGATTATTTTTACTATTCTACTTTTTTTATACACTAGGTTAAAATGTGGCCAAATTCTGATNAAAACACAGGAAACCTGGTGAAAAAAAAATTCCCAGCCTTTTGTGCTGGTCTGCTCCCTGTCAGGGCAGCATGAGAAGTAGGAAAGTCCTTGGCTGTGCATAAGCACTGCCCAGCAACAACTAAAACAGCAGTGAGTTATCACTACTATTTTAATAAACAAAACACAGCAAAATTCAAGCCTAAACAAAGAAAATTAACTCTATCCCAGCTAAAAACATGATAATGAGTTTTTGTATTCCAAATATTTGACTACAGTGTGAAATACATAAATATATCCAAGGACATAGCCCTATCTTTGAAGTTTGAGAGCTTGATGATGCTGTACTTCTTTGACACAAAAAGATGTTAAGTAGTTTGAGAGATCTGAATGGACTTTTAATGAACCTCAGTAGTGGAGAACTGATTCAGAATGAATAGAGATAATTAACAGATTGAAGTTCTGTAAGCAACAGGTAATTGAATTATCAGTAGACAATTTGTTTCCACAGACATTTTTACTATCTAGCCATATGCAATATTTCATTCTTAACTTTTTATTCAACAGAAAATTGTCTTCAAACCTCAGGTAATCCCCACTATGATTTTGGATATTAAGTTACAAGAAGAGAAAGGTACTATTGTAAAAATAACTTCAGTGATTGTACATGTCTCTCATTTTAGCTGTAAATGATGATTTATTTTATTATTTTTTTTCTATTTCCTCATGATGGTTCTACCATTAGAATCCGAACAGGATAAACAGAATTGCAGTGTCTTTATTTTTCTGAAATGAAACATATTACTAGTAATGATGCTATTAAGTAAGGGACTTTGAAAGTTTTGAAATCTGAAATGACTTTGGACCCACGTTTGTGCATGCTGCTGGGTCCTTGTATTAAGATGACATGAGATCACAAACAGTCTATTACAAATCTACTGTATTTCCTTCCTTTGCACACAGTATAATTGTCACCTCCTTCAGACTAGTAAAATCTTTTGTTTCTGCATTCTCCTTCACTGATGAATTGAAATTGCCATTCTTTGCCTTCCCATTATATTTGATCTCCAAAGGGTTGGTTTTTATTCATTAGTAGGTTCACTCTCCAGAAAATGGATATATTCCATAACTTGAAAATACATTTTCTTTTCTCACCTTTCCTATCTGTATTATTTTTGAATAGGCTAAGAACTAGCCCTAATGATTTTTAAAAATACATGTAGTCCGTGCCTCCAGCCAAATTAATTTGGTATGGACATTTTGTGTGTGTTTGTTTTTTGCTGTTTTCACAAGATTAATGTTAATGTCAATTGCATTATTTTCTCCTTAGGAATTGTTTTAATGACTCTGTCAGTTGGTAATCCATGGTCTTGGAAAGCAAACCAAAGCGCATTGCTGTTCTGTGCACTAACTCAACAATTCAGCCAGCTGGAACAGACAGAACGGAACACAGAGTCTAATAACATTTGCATTGATTGGATGTGAATTTCAGTTATTAAAATCTAGCTGTCCAGAAGCCTTGGGAATTTGGTGGTTATTTGTGAGTGTTTTTGTTTAAGAAAAAGAAGAAAGTAAGATAGCACAGTTCTTTATTGATAGCAGTAAACTTCTCTGATTTCTTCTCTGGGGGGCCTTAAATTCACCTGCCTTTGCAGAACAAATGCATTTATCTTAGGAATGGGATAGTAGAAATTTCCTACTAATTTGATGAAGAACACTTCTCTATTTTTGTCTTGCGAAGAACTGAGATCTTGTCATCTCTGAGAACCTGTCAAATAACCTAACTGCTATTCAGTGATGAGCAGAGCTGGTTCTATTTCATCTTAAATGTGCTCCAAATGAAAGCACTTGAAAAATAAACATGATAGGAAAAAGAAAACTTTTTTCACTATTACATATGAAATTTCTCTTTAGCTGCAGAAATCAGTTAAATTCACATTCTNTCTTAGCCTTAGCAGTCTTCGGATGGTCCATCTGAGTTGAAAATGAGAAAAATAAAGTTAATTGTAATAAAAGTTCAACTGTGAAAAACAATCTGCAAACCACACAGGAATTATGCTATACTTAGATATTCACTGATGCACGGAGCAGAATGAGAAACTTCCAGCAAAGTGTGCTGCTTCATTGGCTTTGGAGTCATTTCCACATTCTCCTTGCCTCAATGAATATTTATTTTTAGAAACTAGAAGAGTTTCAATGCAAGTGACACATCTCAGCAAGGATAAAAACTTGTATCTTAGTTTTCTAATATTCCGATCTATTTAACCATTTAGGAAGCATCCGTCTTTATACAGGTATGGCTCAGATTGCTAGCTCCAGTAAAAAGATATTATCCTCACGTTTAATTAGCAGAAGGTACCTCAGTGAAAGTGAGGCAAAGTACTGACCTTGTTGAGTATCTGTGCTAGGGAACTCTCTCTATGACATCTTGGCCTGTAGAAATCCTTTTTTTTCTTAAGTCACTCCATGCATAATGTATGGAGATCCCTAGGAATCACCTCACTAGTGTGGATATCCCTACAGGGCCAGACAGGTGAGAAATGGGAAGTTAAAGTTTCATATAATCTAGTTTGAAGAACTCAGAAGTGACAAGAGAGAAGAGAATGCCCCTGAGTCTGAAATGTACTTCTGTAAGCACACCATAAAATTGTAATCTAAAGAAAACAAACACTGCAAGAAATAGTGACACAGACACAATTAAAGATCTGTGCACAATATTGTGTGCAGTTAATGAATCACTGGGGACCTATTCTTTTCTCAAGTCACAGATGCAATTCCTGCTAATTCTAAAAGATTTTTTCAAATCTTACTTACATATCTAAAGTGCAGCAAAGATAAAATGAAAAATCAAATTAAGTAGGACTCTTACAGGTAATCCATTTCTGTTTCTTTTCCAATTCTTGCTTTCTGTGAAGACTCCTTGCTTTTTATTTCCTATCTCTTTTCTATTGCCCATCTTCCCTTCCCCATATCCCTAAGCAACTAGGATTTGTAATAAACTGGTTGGGCTAACATTTGACCCGTTGTGTCTTAATCTCGCCGTTGGGTATACCTATATCAAAAAGAACCTCTTCTCCCTCCTATAAATTGGAGTGGGACAACATGAAAAAAAGGAAGACAAATTTAAGATATAAGTTATTTCCATAGTAAGTTGTTTGTGTTTTGTGTCTCCTCTACTAGAAGTACCAATGAACTTCAAGTAGGTGGACATCCAGATCATCTGTTATTTGGAACCTAGAGGTGTTACATATATTCTTCACTAGAAATCCTAGTTAAACATTAAGGTTTATGGACTCTTTCTTGAAACTCTTTCTAGATTATTGTGATACTATTGCTGCTTTCTATATAGATGACTGGTTCATTTTATTCAAAAAAGAATTAATATCAGATAAATACTCATTTTCTTACGGATACTTTTGGTCACCTATGAATATAAGATCTGATATACAGGGCAAGCATTCATCAAGATTAATGAGAATGAAACTTGCCTTCACAAAAATCCATGAATAGGAGATGATAAGAAGCAATATGGCTGAGCAAGATAACAATTCACTATTAAATAGTTATAAACACAGTTTTGCAGTGTTCTGACAGCTCTAGTAATCTTCTAGAAACCACTATCTTAATCACAGTTATATGCAACAGTCTTATGTATTCATCATGTTGAAAGTGCTGCATTATCACACTGAACATAACTTAACGGATCTAGTGTTGTACTTGATGCTCTCATATCACAACAAACCATAAGGAGGATGCAAGACACTTTTAAATTCTTGAACTTTCCAGAAAATTACAATAACCGATAAGAGCTGTGTCTGATTCATTATTTATTAAATAGTGTGCTAAAGACATCTAAAGAAACATCATAGAAAATATTCTCTTGTTAGGCTCTGTTTATGCTTCAGTAGTTCATTAAATGCTGTCTTGTCATCTGTTTAAGCATATGCTTAAATATTTTTCTGACTATGTGTACTGTGCTGAATGAGGATCTAAATACTCTACTATTATAGTTCCGATAATGAGGATAATTATGTATTTCTGATAGATTAGAAAGCAAGTGTTTAAACATTGGCCACTAAATTTCCTTGGAAAATGGTTCTCACATTAGCATGCATAAAATTTGGTCAAGACAGAATTTGTCAAGGCTAGAGAAAGGATATGAGAATATCTGGAGTATAATAAGAATTTGGATGGATGTTTTAATGGACTAAAGGGACCATGCTTTGATATGATGCAGAGAAATAATTTTCAGGATTTTTGACATGGTTTATCCATGAAGCATTGCAGGCAATCAAGTATTTTTAACTTATGCACCTGTGTGATAGTCAGCATACAGTATGAAAAGTTACCAAGCTAGATGGCAACAAGGAACGCTTACTGGAAGGGAGCATTCTGAGAAATGATTTAGCTATATGCAGGTAGTTATCCACGAGGAAAAAAATAGTTACAGTCTGGAAATTTTTAGACAGAAAATAATGGAACATTTGGGAATTACTTATATAGAAATGGAAGATCAGTTTGTGTCAATAGGTGACATTATCCAGACGAAAATGCAACGGACCATGTGGTGGCTTGACCTTGGCCAGCAGCTGACACCCACCCTGCCTCCTGCTTATTTTCCTCTTCTGGTGGATGGGAATAAAAAGGATGTAGAAGGATAGTGAAAAGACCTGTGTATCTAGATAGTGACAGTTTAATAGGGAAAGCAAATGCTATGCATGCAAGTAGTACAAGGAGTTCATTCACTGCTTCCTGTTGTCAAGCTGGGAAGCTGGGCCTCATCATGTTTAATGGCTACTTGGGAAGACAAACTCACATAACAGTGGATGTTCCCCTGTGTGAGTCTACACAGACACCTGGAACAACTGCAATCTCATGGCTGAAACACAGTCAGAAAATTTATTTTCATGACCTTGCTAACCAGGGGATCCCCAAAGCTACACTCAGGCACAGGCACACAAGCAGGGACACAGGCACAGCTAAGAGGATCATGAGTCTAGAGATATGCCTGTTTATCAAGGCTTCACGCAGGCATAGTTTACTACCATGCTGTGATCTTCACTGTGCTTTGATCTCCTTCATACCAAGGCAGAGAATACAAACATGTTGATAGGGTTCCTTCAAGTCTACCAAACATCTATGTTATTTATACACAGAGGTTCTACTTGTCAAACAACAGAGGATAAACAGAAGTAGGTATGACATACATGTTTTCCTACATTGCTACTGTCCAGGCTTCACATATTTCCACCTAAAAAGTCACTTGAGCATATTTACAACCATCTTCACCAGTCTTTCCTTCACAAACCATCTTCACGAATGTTCTACTTTTAACAGATTCCTCCCAACATGATTTTATTGCCGAACACAACTTCATATGGATGGCATGACCCTTTGGTCACTTGGAGTTGTACCAGCTGAGTTTTCTCCCAAACTCTTGCCCGTGCCTGGCCTATTCTTGGGACAAGAGAGAGACAGAAAGCCTTGACTGCATGTAAACCCTGTTCAGCAATACAGTGGTGTATTATAAATGCAGAGCACAGCACCATATGGACTGCTACGAAGAAAGTGAAATTCATAACTTCAACCCAACAAGATCCAGAACAGACAGAAAAGAGATACTGAGCAGACGAATCAGAATGAATACTGATGGGGAGCACATAGCAATCAAGACAAAATATCCAAGAACTGCAAGGAGAAGATTATAGGCAGAATTTGGAAAGGACGAAGAATGGAAAGTAGAAGAGTTCAAGACTATTGGAGTGGTTATTCAGAGATTTAACAAGGTTTTATGTGCGTGGTTTAGTCAAGTGCAATTTAAAATAGCAATTAAAACTAGGAAAGAACTAAGGTGAAATGTAGAAATTTTAAAGAATGTGTTCAACTATAGTAGTAGTAAGGGGAAAAAGGGAATAGGGTCACTGTATCTGGACATTTTTTTTGTTATCATAAAGTGAGACAAGGAGAGATATATAGAGAGACCTGCACCTTAAAACATGCAGCCAATTTAAATATATTTACAGGTTGGGGATGACCTGCTGGAGAGGAGCTCTGCAGAGAGGGACCTGGGTGTCCTGGTGGACGACAGGTTGGCCATGAGGCAGCAGTGTGCCCTTGTGGCCAAAAAGGCCAATGGCATTCTGGGCTGCATTAAAAGGAGCGTGGCCAGCAGGTTGAGGGAGTCGATCCTTCCCCTCTACTCTGCCCTGGTAAGGCCTCATCTGGAGTACTGTGTCCAGTTCTAGGCTCTCCACTAGAAAAAAGACAAGGATCTCTTGGAAAGAGTCCAGCGGAGGGCCATAAAGATGGTGAAGGGCCTGGAGCATCTCCCCTTTGAAGAAAGGCTAAGTGAACCGGGTCTGTTTAGCCTTGAGAAAAGAAGACTGAGAGGGGACCTGATCCAGGTCTATAAATATCTAAGGTGTGGGGGGCAAAGTGGTGAGGCCAGACTCTTTTCAGCAGTGTGTGGAGACAGGACAAGAGGAAACGGCCAGAAACTGAAGCATAGGAAGTTCTGCACCAATGTGCACAAGAACTTCTTTATGGTGAGGGTGACGAAGCACTGGAACAAGCTGCCCAGGGAGGTTGTGGAGTCTCCTTCTCTGGAGATATTCAAGACACGCATGCATGCCCACCTGTGTGACCTGGTGTAGGGAACCTGCTTTGGGAGGGGAGTTGGACTTAATGATCTCTGGAGGTCCATTCCAACCCCTATGATTCTATGATTCTATGTTTTACATCTTAATACAGCAGCCTGAGAGGAGGCTGTAGTCCTCAAATGTTTAGTTAATAAGCTTACATTTTAACAAATGTGGAAATGAGCATTCTTTTTTTCTTTCAACAAAATCAGATCTCAATTTCTCAATGCTTAATTTTACTGCTCTGAAATATAAGTTCCTTTAGATTGCCTATGTGGTTCTTTTTTATTTCATATACATTGTTACTGAATTTAGATAAAATCTGTCTACCTAATTTCTGTAACTGCCCAAAGTCTGATAAAACATATAAATTATATTCTGTTTCTCAATAATCTCCTTTAGGTACTTTCTATTTAATTTTATCATATTCAAACCAATTTAGGAAGAATTTCCTTCAGTGTTTTGTAAACTCAAACAGCCATAATAAGTACGTTATGAGTGTAAAGACAGCACTGGCTTCACTAGACTTGAGATAAAAACCTTAATCTTTTACAGTGACGTGGTTTCTGGTAAAAGTTCGTATGCATGCTAAACTTTAAAATATTTTATAACAAAAGAATTTTGTGATATATGACTGCTTGCTAAGGGAACACTTTCATAATGAATGTAAAATGCTTTTTAAGCTTTTACATATTACAAGAGTTTTTTGTAATATATGTATTGTTGATCCTATTAATTTTGAGAGGATGTACTTGCAAAAAAATCTGTTATTTATACTTCATTCAAAAAAGAAACCCTTATTCACCCGAGACCATATCTAAGATGTGAGTAGACACAAACTACCAAAACATTTCAGCATAGTATGGACCTGTATACAATTATTACAGCTTCATAAAGCTTATATTAGAGTCTAAATTAATTGTTTTTATCCTCCTTTTTAATTATCTTTAAACAGCCAGGCCAAATTCTCATATAAGGCTACTTCTGTTTACTAACTTCATAATCTGGTGGGGTAAAGGGGATTTGATTCTTATTTTTTAATCTTCCATTTTATAAAGGCTCTTTTTATTCTTTTGAATCATAAAACGCTCTGCATACTATACTGATTTACAAACCATGGACCTGATTTTTCTGTCCTTGCAAAATTTATAGCTTTTGTTTTCTACTGCAATAGCTCTTCCATTTTCATTTTTGATGAGTGATGAGGAATGACTTTTATCGGTAGAAGGTATAAACAGCAAATTGTGGATACAAGACTAACATAATGAGGTTGCATGCTACAAGTGATCTCTTCTGGCAGAGACATCTTAATAGTCTTGCTATCACACTCATTTACTTATCTATATAATTTCAAATGTGTAACTAAAATACATTTAAAGCATTACATAGTTAATTTTTATAATGAATCAGAATATAAAATCATGGCATACTGATGTGAAACATTGAAATCTAGAAACTAGGATGGATTTATAGGTGGATGAAATATTTACTGCATTTAATTCAAGTCTAGAACCTTCCTCTTAGTTTTTTGTCTATCAGTAAAGTGGTGTATTTTAATGTGTATACATGTGTATACATGTCTGTACTTATGAATATGTGTGTATCAAGATGCATGCAGTCTTACTGGTGCAGACATAGAAAAAAACTGAAATTGCTTCTGTAGAAGTTAACCTTATGTAGTGACATTTGTTTAACTAGTCTACTTGGTTGAATATGTTCACCTTTTGCTAAAAGAGGATGGGTTCTGTACTTCTACTGCATTGCTTTGAAAGTCCTTTTCAGTTTCATTCAGAAAAGCTGAGTGAATTTCTACACAAAGTTTTTAAAGATGGTTTCACATTGACATAAAAATTTCAGTTCTCACAGGTCCTATCTGAGACTCCAATAAGGACACATTCAAGTATTTATCTTGATCTAAAGTGTACTGTATGCTTTAGTACATAGAAAATTAGTAAACAGAACATCAGGAAGTTCTGAGAATTTCATAAGCAACACTAAAGGCATACAATAAGGCATAAACAATTTAGAAACTGAGAACTTCTAGTATATAAAACTGTTGATGTTACACTGTATGCTTCTGCAGGATCATGCCTTCTCACATGCCCTATGTAGCTCAAAGGAATCCAAAAATCCATTGGAAATGTTGAATAACACCGCTACATGTTTAAATACTTATTAGGATTTACATTTAGTTCTCTAAGAGACAACATAATCATAAGATGTCTTGTATTTTTTCTTTCTGACCTGTATCTTTCACAGTATAATCTGCAACTACAGAGAGCATCATGGTGAGTTTTCTGCATACAAGGCAATCATTTCCAGCAAACGCTTCTCCATTAGCAGTACAATCACCACTGTCCTGATTGCATTTTGCAAATACACACTAGTATTACACAGAACAGCAGACATGCAGACTCTCAAGGTGTCCTGGTACTCACAGGTGCTTAGCAGCCTTCAAACTGTAGAATCATAGAATGGCTTGGGTTGGAAGGGACCCCAAGGATCATCAAGTCCCGACTGCCCTGTCACAGGCAGGGCTACCAACCTCCAGACCTGGTACTAGTCCAGGTTGCCCAGTAAAAACCTACTTTTGTATTTATCTAAGATTGAGATCTTCAACTTCAAGCAACTCCTTATTTCCAAAAAGTAACTAAGGACTTCTACAATGTATGCAGTTTTCTAGAAATGCACATATACTGTACACTTAAATAGATATTTGATCTTTACTAAGCTTCTAGAATGTAGCTTGTCATCAAGTTCGTCCTCCCATGCATCTTATGTGGTAGGATTGTTAGTTAGTAAACATAACCCTTATCCTCTCTTACAAGTAGGATAACTGACAGGAGAAAATGAAGTCATTGTTGATTTATTTTTGGGGATGCCCTGACAACAGAAATCATTCTAGGTTTATGTAAGAATATGAGATGCACAGCTTATGAAATAATAAGCCTACCTGAAAATTGTCAAAAGCTACCCACTTTCAATCATTCCATTTTTCTTAAGTATGGAACAAATGACAGAAAAAATACCTTCCTACACAGTATTAAAGGGCAATATGGTACTAAAAATTATGTAAGACAAAACGTATTCAGATTTGTCATTTTTTCCTTAAGCAATATAATTCCTGAAGGACAGAATAATTATACCCATAAGACTCGCAGAGAATAGCAGTGCTGGATATGTACTGTAGTGGAATCAATATCTCCGAGACTACTTTAAGCTCATTTTAAATATTACTCTCTGCTCTCCCTAGGTTTGGGCTATTGATTATAAAATTTGCTACCAAGTAGTCTTTTCTGCATAATTATATCCCATACATTTTTATTCTTTTCTATCTCCTCCCTCTTTTTTTTTTTTTTTTTTTTAAAGGNGATGGGTGGCTTTCCCACTTTTTTTTTTTTTTCCCCTCACTCTTGTTTTCAGAAACATAAATATAGCTTGAAAAGCTTTATGTGATAAAGTAAATTAAGTGTAGTCTAACAGTGCATGATTTAGGAAGGGAAAGAGATTTTTTTCCTTCTAGGGTTATCTGACAGGGTTTGCAACCCAACACTGTCATTTGCTGAGACTTTTATTGTTACAGGATTACATTGTTACAGATGAAAACCTAGTAAGAGCTATTATAAGAAATGACTTTTTCAAGGTGCTTCTGTGTTTATGTGGACACAACATTAGTTTCTGGATCTTGAATTCCTCTACGGTCACAGTATGAATTCTCTGATTGAAAGAGAGAATGATGATAATGATCTTCCATTTTATAAAGTCTCTTTTTATTCTTTTCGATCATAAAATACTCTACACACCACACTGATCTACAAACCATGGATCCAACCTTTCTGTCCTTGCAAAAAATATAGCTTTTGTTTTCTACTGCAATAGCTCTTCCATTTTTTTTTTCTTGGTGAGTGACATTTTATCATATTTTCATATTATAGACCTTGAATAGTAACAAGCTTAAGGTTTGTGATGAGCAATAATCATTTGGAGGCTAACATATGACACAAGAGGCAAGAAGTTCTAGAATAGATTTTAAAAAATGGCTGATAAAACATATTTGAAGTCATATACACTAACGCACAAAGGGCAAAAGATATGAAGAAGGAGATGCATCAAATAATCATGCAGTTTGCTACCTTAATATTATCGATGTGCAGGCTGCAGATACCTGTTCATATCATAAAAGCTGGTAAAGTGTGTTACTTGTTAAATTTCGCTAAAAAACTGAAATCTATAAGCTAATGTTTTAGTACGCTGTAAACATAATTGGTCTAAATAGGTCCAGAAGTTTATAGATATTTATGCAACCCTGTTACTGTACAATGCAGTTAAATGAAGTCAGGATTTCAAGCAAGAAAACAGAATTTCTCAGTTATGATATGCTAATAAATCCTGAAGAGAAGCTCTGAATTCCAAAATCAACTACATTTAGGCTCATTGCTGTTTGCTTTTTTTTTTTTTTTTTTCCTTCTTTTTTCTAGAAATTACTTATGCATTGCCTGTTTATGTTCTTTTTATTCTGTGGTTATTGTTCCCTTAGGACAACTTAGAGAGAAAAGAAAGCAGAACAGGAGGAAGACTGGAAAGGATAAGACAATCCCATGTGTATGAAATTGAGTTCCTGATGGGTCAAGATTGAAAACAGCTGCCCTCATTAAACATGTATTCAGAATAAGTTGTGGACCTGCCTCTTATTTAAGGTGGATCTCTCAGTAATGAAAATTGGCTTCTTCTGATACGGTCTCAGTGGCTTATCAGAAGCATCTTGAAACTTTTATCTAAAGGCAATTGGTTTGTGCTTGAGAAACGTTGAAGTTATTGGAGAGTTGGCTGTATTGCACTGCTTATCTGATCTCAGATGCCAAGAAGTTTTCAAATCTGGGATGGAACTGGGAAGATATTTATTCCTGGTAAGGCCCTGATAGGAATTTCAGGAAATTAATTAGTTAGTATTCTGAGACTGTTTAGTCTGGAGAAGAGGAAGTCCAGGGAAGTCTTGCCACTTTCTGTAACTCCTTGAAAGGAGGTTGTAGTGGGGTGGCGTGTTGACCTCTTTTCCTAGATAACTAGTGACAGGAAGGGAGAGAAAATGGTCTTAGGTTGCACCAGAGGAGATTCAGGTTGGATATTAGGAAAAATTTTCTCAGAAAAAGTGGTAATACTGCTCAGGGAGTTGGTAGAGTTGCTATCTCTGGAGATGTTCAAGAAAAGGATAGATATGGCACTCAGGCCCACTGTTAGTGGGTAAGGTAGGAATGGGTTGATGGTTGGACTAGATGATCTTAGTGGTCATTTCCAACCTTAATAATAACATAGAATACCTTAAAAATGCTATTAACTTAAAATTGAGAAAGTTTAAAAATGTAAAAAGTGTGATGGCCAATGCAGAAGTAACAACAACAAAAAGCACTATAATTTTGTCAGTCACTGTGTATTTCAATCTTGCTTTGCATTTTTCATGTGTCTTGGTACTATTTGGCAATACAATAACTTTGTGAATTTCTAATACATGTCATTCTTTCAGTTAAGTAAACAATAATTTGTTTGCTATTCTTGGACTGTGTGTATGTGTTTTTAAGAATATATTTTTTCTGTAAACATTTCTCCTTCAAGAAGTGAAAATCATAAAATGTTTTTAGTAGTTGCTTGTTACCAGTCATGAAAGAGAAATAACTTATTGTCTGCTCTTGCATTTTTGAGTCAGAAATGAAACTACATTAGTTGCACAAATTACTGTCAAACTGTTTTGAAATTGACAGTGAACTGCTATATGGAATTCCAAATGGTACATATAACTGTAGGCAATACCGCTTTCACTATAGCATGGAGAAAGGCAAATGAATATTTGCCCCTATCTAATTGTCCAGTTCAGATGTTGCACAGCTGAACAAAAACCACTACATATAATTATAACTTGACTCTCAAGGTTGAGTAACTAACAGATTTGACCACATTTCATATGTCAAAAAGTTTTCTCACAAGGTCCTAAAAATGTGTTTTAATACAGCTTTAAACTGAAACAGTCTTTTTGTATCTGAGGTATTCTTACTGATATGAGATATACTTAATTATATGTGTAAAATATAATGCATTGGTTCATTCATTTCACAAAATTCTTTATTCATAAACTATGAAAAGTACTGACAACGTTAAACAAAGGAAAAAAAGGTGTGTTATAACTCAATTAAATGTTGGATTTCAAGGGAAAAGGAAAAGAAAAAACAACAAAGCAGACAACCTCAAAAATTTTTGAGCAATCATATTTTCTATTGAGAGATTAAATTTTGATTAAAATTGAATAATGTGAGTTAAGTGCATAACAAACTATTTAATGAAATAATTAGTATAATTTGTAAATTTCTGGTGTTCCGTATTGTGCTATCTAATGATACAGGTTGTCTCAGTTTCTTAGAGGTTATGAAATTTACTTTAACGTTGCTATGTTTTTAAAGTTTCATATTTATATATTTATATATATATATATTTATATATTTATATATATATATACACACATACATATATATATCAAGAGAGTCTCTATGTAATCAGCTTTGGAAAAGCTGTAGAAAATCAACAATTTTAGGGTTGCAGGCTTTCATAATGAGTACATTTCAATTATAAATGTAAAAGTTTTTTTAAAAAAGTCTTTTAAAATAAAACACTTGGGTTGAGATGTGTTTAACTTGATATATAATCAGTCGTGTATAATTAAATTGAACACTATTTGAATATTTGAAGATGCATGATAGAATAAATTCTGCTTCTCTACAGTAAATCTAAGTCAGTCCTATCTTGTTTTTCATTAGGTCATTACCTATTTGCATCCAAAAAAGGCAGTCTTAGATCTAATGGCCGAGGACAGAAGCAGAACTGAATCCTTGGACTTACTGCCTTTCTTGAGGTATCTTTTAAAAGCATCGTCTATCCTTTTTGGTTTGATAGTCTTCTCAGTTTCAAAATGAATGTTGTGGGTTGCTGGTATTCTACCACTCAATTTCACCTGGCAATATTACAGAAACACTACTTAAAAATTTGTTTTTACTTCATCTTTTTTGTTGCTACTGTTTGTAGTCCTCATGATACAACCCAAATTGAAGCAAAACCCTACTAATCCAATCTTCTGTTTCTTATATCTCTGTCAATCTATCTGTCAAATCTCCATGTTATTATAACACTTAACTTTACTGAGATGCAAGTACTAGGGTATGACAAATATTTGCTTAGGATTAGGTAGATAGAGAAAAAAATTACATTATTAATTATTCTTTTCAAACGTAAGAACTTGCTTGAGGTTCTGAAAGGCAAGATTTCCATCTTTCTAGAGGGGGAAAAAAAAATCTATAGCACTGACTGGAAGCTCTGCAAATTTAAATTTGCAAATAAATAGGACTTCATTCAAGGTAGAAATAATAGTGTAAGTAATGCAGCCATCTAATTGGAGAACATCTCTGCCTCTTCAGTTCTTAGAAAAGGCAATGAATCAATCTCAGGATGAGTCTTTTCAACAAGAATATTGACAAGTAGGTCCTATTCATATTTCAGGTTTACTGAAGAATGTTATGATCATCTGATAGGGCAGGAACAAGAATGAATTGCCTCATTGTAATACGAGGAGTCATATCAGGTTTTCTGTTAGCTTTTTTTTCTTTACAATTGAGGATTAGAACTCTTCTGGTTTAAAATAAACATAGTCTAGGCAGAAGGAAAGATAGAAAAACTGTCTTTTATTGATGGCATCTTGAAATAGAGCAATGCATTTATTGACCATTCTCTGCTGGGCCTCCAGCCTGTCGGTTGTGCTGCTGTGTCCTAATGAAATACCACTGAAGCTGCAGTGGAGCATTACTGACCTTTGCCGTTGAAACTTTAGAAGTGCATTTTTCTCAGTGTATAGGATCATACCTGAAAAGCATGTAGTACTGCCTGCTGACTATTTAATCTTTTTGAGGTATTCACAGTAACCTTACAGTCATCCTCAGTACCCAGAATACTGTCAGTGCCACAGCAGTATTAATAATTTACAAACACTTGTAAAGAGTGTCATCATCTGTACTCTGGACTTTTGGTTGATTTGGAACATTTAGGGACTGGGTGAGAGTCATTAAGAATACCGTACCGTTTGTAACAGGCCTGTTTTGAGTTTTAGTAAACAATGACTTGTGTAAAACATCTGCAGCTGCTCTGCAAGCAAGAACGTGTCAGCAATAAATGTTAAAGGAAAAAAGAGATCATTTTACACCATATCCTTAGCATATTTCACAAGATTTTGCACCTCAGTCATAAAGCCGTCCTAGTGGAAGACACTGTATAGTGATCAACAGCTGGCTTTTCAAATTAAGATTCCAGCATAAACCCCAGGAGACTGAAATTCAGTAAAAGAAATAAGGAAGGAATTAAATAATGACAGTAATCATAACATTTGTAAAGGGTGAGGATGAATACGTTAAAAATCTGTTTTTGTCAACAGGTGAAGCAAAGGAGTTTGAGGCAATTGCAAAGAGAAAATCACAAACAAGGGGAAAATCCTCATACAGAGAAGAAATGACAAAGCAGGAGTTCTACCTACAGCTTTGGTTTCTTCAGGTTGGGTTCTCACCTATCTGGAAAAGTTAATGCATGCATGCTTTAAATCAGTGTTAAATTCATTGATTTAATGACAGCAGAAGTAAAAAATTCATTGCTGAACAAAAGTTTTAAAACTTATAGTAAACACTCTTCAGTGACGCTCTTGTTTATCAAGGAAAAAAAGTTTGAATGTGAAATTGAAAAATACTTGGTAATGTGGCTGACTGGTTCACTTGTTCCTCTAATCCCAAACTGGAAGTTCCATCCACTTCCCAATACTGTCGAAGCTTTCATACCATCTGTCTTGAATCTTAAACAAGTGAGAAAATTTATATCCCACGACTGAAAATGAAATACTCATGCTCAGTACAATTACGTCTTTGAGAAACAATTTTCTATGAGAGCACTTAAACACTGCAGTGAGGATGAAAGAGTTATAGCACAGGGTTTAAAATCATGTATTTCAGCATACTTTTGGGGGCATCCAATAAGGGCAGCTATTAAAGTTGTGTTGGGAAATGCTGTGTTAAATAGTTCATTGTCACTTCATTGGTTGGTACATACTGAGAAACTATTTCATTCCTATTAAGCACAGCTATCAAAAAGTCCACTCTCTATCACCCTATTTCAATTACTAGTTCTAATGCTGATTGAATCAAAACATTGACAGTTTTATTCAGAGTAAGAAAGAGATGGAAGAAAATCAACTAAGCTGAAACAATGAGACAGCCGTATGCAGGAATGATTAACATACAGACTTAGCTGTGGAACTTCATGAAGCAACTTACAAGGGGGCTGGGTTTTATACACTCTGCTGCCATACCACCAACATACACCTCTGGTGTCGTGGTCCAACACAATAAAATAGGAGACATTACTTTCAGGGCAGCCCTTGTAATAAGCAGCGTAACTGTTGCATTTACCTACATCTAAATGATAACCACAGAAAGCAGTCCTGCTCTGTTCTCGTATATTTCTGTTGGCACAGCGGCTAGGAAAAACAAAGAGTATACAACTCAATCTATAAATCTAATCTTCTGCAAAGAATTGTGGAAAATATCATGAAAATCATTCATTCACAGCTTATTTATGTATCCTAGTAATTTTAAATTGCATCTTCTGTATACAGGACACGTGTGAACCTGAGCTTTCATTCTTGAACAACTTTACTGTCACTTCTGTATTTGCAAGTGTAAAACTTTCTAATCAATTGGGCAGTATTTTGTACAGGTAGAAAAAATTGTACAAGCTAAAAGGAACAAAAAAATCAGAGCCTATGTATCTATTTTAAGCCTTTTTTCTTTTTTGTCCCTTAAACATGAGTCACTCTTGGCAGGAACAGCCAGACCTTCACGTGCGTACAAATGGTATTCTGTTTTGATTGGCTGTGCTTCAGTAAATGATTTATATATTAACAAAGAGTCAATGACAGCCTGATTTGGGATCTGGAGCCCTGGACAGAATCCACTGTAGATTCTGGCAATGATGATTCTTGATTTTTCAAGGTTCACAATGGCAGCTTTAGTAGGGTGCTAAACAAAAACTTATTTCTGTCTTTTGAATTGCTCCCTTGAAGTGCTCATGATTTTATTTTGCTCTCTTTTTGATCTCTAAATGTAGCAGGCTAAGACAGGAATGGAGAAAAATCAATGTAAAGTAAGCAGAAAAATCTTTTTATTCACTTGCTAAATGGTTAAAAGCATGAGGTTCACCGTTGTTCTACAAACCAACAGAAGACCAATGCATTATTTACATTACAATTTAATTGTAAATTAAGGGCATAAGTGAATTATAATGAGTAGTTCATAGGTTTTATGCTTTGTATCTATACAGACATGAATCTCATGTTCAAATAGATGGTTGGTTCTCCAGAAAAAACTACATATGACAGAACCACATGAAAAAAATTGTCAGGGGACTTTTTCTATTTTTTATTTTCTGTTAAACAAGACACATTATATTATTGAAAAGTAAAAAGTTTGCATAGTATCTTTGATATCAACTGTAGTTCATTATTTTTTATTAGTGCCTGACCTGAATCTTGCATAGTCTTTGTATAAATGTTCAGATCTCCTTTGAATGAGTTATTTTGGCAATATGTCATATCTGTTAATGCTCAAAAAGTGAGAACACAAGAAATATATGATAAGTTAGTGGTGACAACATTTGATGCATGAAAAATTTAGATCTACAAAAATATTTCACAACACTGAGTGCTGCAGCACCTACTTTTTAGGTACTTTACTGCATCAACACATTCATGATACTGAAGACGTGTTAAAGTAGATATCTAAGCATAATAATCACCAAAATTGGAGAAGGAAAAACTCCTAAAACCTTTTCTCTCTCTGTCACGTAGAATCTAATTATGGTTTGCAAGTCAGTTCTCTCTACTAACTAACTTTGTATTGGATGACTTCTTTCTTTCTTTTAAGGAAGGCAGCAGGAGCTGTATGGGTGGAATACTCAAGAGTAGGCCAGAAAAACCTACATTTTCCTCTCTCTTAATGAAAGTAATTGACCTTCCAGCTTTCAATAGTTGGCTGTAAGGGAAGCTGTAAGGAAATCTTAAGAAGCTGTTGCTTAAAATGAAAATGCAATGTGGATTTATTTATTACTGTAATAGCAAAAACCCTTGGGGAAGGGAGGTACAGATTCCCAAGCACCTAACACAAAAGAGTAAACAATTATATTGAAACTTGAGTTTCTTATTCTTCAACAGACCATGAATCCTGTAAAAAAAAAANTTACTTGGAATAATTTTGAAAAGCCCAAGGGAAAGAAGCTCTACTTTTAGCTGGAATATTGCTCTGCCTGAGCAAGTAGAAACAAGTGTCTGCCTTTGATAACTATTCAGACATTAGACTCTGAATATTAAAGAGGGTTGGCAGCTACAGTATAAACTGGGGCGCTTGCCATTTCTGGACAAACTATGTCATTCTTACTGGAAAGTCAGCTAGTAAATGCTCCAGCATTTTTTTCTGCCGTGTTTCATCTTTGCCAAAACAGAAAATGAAGAATAAATGAACTGAACTGGGAATTCGTTAAACTACTTATTTTCAGGAGATGAGTTTCCAGTTTTGCTTTAAATGTGCTGTTATTTAGTAGAATACCAGTGCTCAAAGGGAACCTGATTTATCAGTGGTGCACTGCAAATACAATAAAATGTTAGATAAATCATAGGTAAGAGACAAAATTAAAGCCTGGTCTGGTCATTATAAAGCTTCCAAGTATTTGGACAACCAGAATGGTAAATCAGCCCACAGTGTCTCCTGCCAGTCTAAATCAAACCACCTACTGATCTGTATACGGTTTCTATAACTTCTGTTAGGATATATGCCATCTTATTCTAGAGAAAGCTGTATGCTTATCACTGGTGAAATCACTGTCTCTGCTAAACAGGGCACAATTTAATCCTCAGAGGAACTGTGGCTGTTTGCACTGTCTCAGTTCTGTGGATTAAAGTTTTTATGGGTATGGCAAATACTTGCAGCACCTAGGACAAAAGCCTGAGCTGTTTCTTGCTGGTGTCAAATAAAAAATTCAGTTGACTTTGGTACTTGAGGAATTAGGCTGGTATTCTGAAAAAGCTGGCAGCTCTTCCTAGCAGTCTATCTCCTTTGCAAAAATATCCCTTTGCTTAATTTCTCATCTTATTTCCAGACCCACAAAGCAGCAGTAAAAACCAGCCTTAGGTGGAATATAGAATATCACACTTACACATTTGGAAGTGGAACACCTTTGTATCTGATAATTTTCATGATGTGTGTGGTGTTGTGCTTTTTGTCTGTACTGGTTTAGTTTCATGTCTCAAGTATGAGGAACCCAGTTTGGCACAAGTAGTTTTGCAAGAGCAGCAAATGACCAATCCGTGTGAAATACCCAGACATCATCTAGTTTAGTACGAATTATATGTGAAATCCACCTATGCCATGAACACTTCTTTGATAAAATTTGTTTGATACTGGAAAAAATGTTTTATAATATCTGTTTGGTCATTTAAAAATTGCATTGCATGTGTTTAACAGAGTTATTAGAAGACATTTAATAGCATTTTAATTTGATATTTTTAGTCATTCTGATCATGCTTTCTTTCTGTCACGGCGGATGTGATGGATCAAAATTTCACCAAGTGAACAATCCTATTTCAAGGCTCATGAGTAACTTAAAGTAATTTCATTCTTACTGTCACCTCCCTTCCTTTATTTAACTTTTGTTCCTGTCTCCTTGTGCTGTGAAATTTTAATGACTATATTCAGATCAATTTACACTTCTATAGGTAGGCTCTCAAAGTGCTGATCAAACATTAATAAAGCTTCACAGTACAACTGCTCAGGAATATTTTGATTACTNAAAAATCCAGAATGAGACTTCTTCAGCAGAGCCATTCATACTTAATGATCTAATGAATGGCATTAATTTACTTAAGTATTACAGCAGCAAACATTTTCTGCTTCTGAGCACTCTGGAAACTAGCAAGCCTTGGAGCAATCACTTGAGCTACAAGTCAGTGATGTCCAACAGGCAAAACAGTGGAATACAGTACTCTGTGTCCTGAGAGAATCCTTTTCCTATGCTAGATTTCATACTTTTTTGTAAAGAGACCAACATGCTGCACCTAAGCGTTTTATAGTTTTTATAGGGATACTGAATTGTTCATTGTCATTGACCCAAAAGATGTGTTCAAAATTGTATAGGAATATTAAGATATGGTATCTTTTGCAAGTGAAAAAAACATATCTGCACATATTTTCCCAGCATGGATTAAAAGCGCTTTGTGAGAAGTCCATGAAAATTTAGTTAAACCAATGTGAACTGAAGCTAATATATTTTTCAGAGCACCATTTAATTAGTTCACCTGATTCCAGTTGATTCCAAAATGTCAGCAGTCTCCTGGCTTTCTCAGCAATCTGCCATGCATACCTCACTGGAGCTATCTGTTCTGGATTTACCATCTGTACCAGCTTTGAGATTGGTCAGCACACTGACCACAAAGAAACGTAGCTTTCATGTTCCAGGTAACTAGGACAGCCCAACAAGTTGTCAAAGCAGAATGACTTCCTAGGAGTTGGAAAAAAAACAATCACATACACACACAAAAAAAAGAATAATAAATATGACACCCCAAACAAATAAAACCCATATACAAAGCATTGCTTGAGCAAAACATTATTTTAAAGAAAAAAAAAAAGATACACAGGGACAAGAGATTTGCCAAATGTCAGTCTGCTAGCCCAAGTTAAAGGCCTTAGTAGTATCCCAGTGAAGCAAAGTGTTTGCCTTGTGAGGCAGATATCTTTTATATCTTAGACAGTTTCTAATATTATCTACTTCACAAAGCAGAAATGCTGCCAAACTTACTCATCAAGCTCTAGATTAAGTTATCTGGTGGAAATAACTGAGATTTCTGAAAAATGTGTAATTATCCTTCTCATTATTATTTGTCTCCTCCTCACAGAGACTGTGCACCTTCAGGAAGTGCAGCTATTCGTATCTACTATAAAAAAATCTTTGTTTTGTGTCTCCAGGTTGGAGTGCTGTGACACTTCAGTGTGTAATGTGGCTATACCAGTTGACATTAATGACATGATCCTAAAAATCAATCCATCTGTTAATTAAAATAGGATGAATATAGTTTTTACCTGCCTCTATTTCAAACAATAGAGCATTTAAAATTATTTTTTTAAATTTCTGATTCCCCACTGAGAAAAGGCTTTCTTTGTCGCTGTTAGATTTTCCACTCCATCTTGTTGGTATTTCCAGATCCAGATATTGTTTTGCTAGTAGCTCAGAAGACTCAAATATTGAAGTAAACTTTGTAGTAGTCTGGTAAATGTAGGAGAAAAGCGCAAAAAAGGGATGGCATTGCCTGCATGAGAAGCATTTTGTAGTAAATCATTTTTATAACTTTTTATTTCAGTCAGCTCAATATTGTAGCTGAGCCACTGCTGAAATGACAAAAGCTCAATCATAAATTTGCAAAAGAAGTTCAATGCTTCCAGGTTGAAAACTAATGCAACATCTGTTTGTCTTGATCTGAGACTGAAGAAGGTAGTAGAATTCCAAGCATAAATAGCAAGAATGCTCTGGGTCTTAAATCACTTTTTTATTTCCTCTAGTAAAGGAAACAGAAAGGGCTACAGAAACTGCAATTTTTACCCTCAACAAAAATTTGAAATTTTAAAGTGTATGAAGCTGTACTCCTTTAGTAAAATAATCGGTCAATTTACGCAAGCTTAGTACCTTAGTCACAATCCTAAAGGATAGACTTTCAGTCAAAAGCATATGACTGTAACACCCACAGGAAAAATCAAGGAACTGCCGGAAGTAAATTCAACAATTTACTTAGTGGCTTTGTTGAATTAATGGCCTGACAGCAAGTTATAAAGCTTCGGGCTTTGTGCTCTGCTCTAAATGTTACCACTTGGATTCTTCCTTTCTCTTCCTCTGCTCTCCTTTTAATAAAAAGGTTTTGACCAGGTTGTAGTATTGTTTGTTGAGGTTAGGCACAACCTCTGCATCCTGCAACTCCCCTCAATGTTAAGGATTATATAAACAAGCAGCAGATTAAACCATCGTTGCTTCAGAAAGCTTACAATCTGTGTCAGCCAGGTAGTGACAAGCAGAAGAAAAATGCAAATTATGAGTGTAGTAGCAGTCTGGTGGTGGTGGTGTTGTTTAGTTTTTGGGTTTTTTGTTTGTTTGTTTTTTGTTTTTTGTTTTTTTTTTGCTTGTTTGTGTTGTTTTCTTTTTCTTTTCAACCTAGATGCGAAATGAGTGTCTGACAGCAGACATGTTTTCAAAGGTTTAGTAATTTTTATGGGAGATAATTTTTAAGCTTTAAGTTGAAAAAATTTTGGAGATCTTTCAGTAAGCATTAGAATTGCCCCACAAGATAATTTAAAGTCATCTGTATATTTTCAAAAATTAACCGTGTTGTCTCCAATGTTATACGTAGCTAGACTCTATTTCTTTAGCTGGTCATTGTGTTATTTTCTTTTGCTTGGTTTTTTGGTTTTTTTTTAAACACATCTTGGCCTAACCTGTCCAATAAAACAGCTAGAGGAATAACTATTTTCCATCTTATATCAGACTTTATTTCACTTGAGGGCAAACTGAATCTTCAATGTTTTTAAAGTATTTAGGAATCTTTCAGGGTGCAATATCTTATGTTGATGTAAAATAGAGTGAGATACTGAAACTATGCCTTGTAAGGTCAAAGACAACATTTTAGAAATTGAACAGAAAAAGTAGTCATTGGGAGTTTCTAACTGAACACTAGAGATACGTGGCATGAAAGCAGAAACAGTTAATACAATTGAGTACAGTATTTCTGTAATGCTGTTTGCTATATCTCTTTGTTGGTTACTAATTCAATATAAATATTTCATGCAGTTAAATGGAAACCCATTCACTGAGCTGCCTGAGTTACTCTCCTTACTGAGTTTTTTCATGTTTGTTTTGTGCTTTTAATTTTAGAAAGGAATGGAGGAAAACTTGGGTATCAGTGAGCTGCCTTAATGATATGGAAAAAAATGGTGTATTCCGTTTTTAGTATTTAGGGCTGAGAGTTTTTTAAAAGTGATACAAATTCAGAGCCACAGTGTTAGCCAAAGTGCACCACGTCTCTTGGATCTCTCTTTTAAAAACTCTATTCCCTAGGTTATTTTTTTCTTAATATAAGTAGATTCCTCTGTAATTTTTCCTTTCTTTGTTGAATAGGCTCTTTCCACAAATTTATTCATACTTGTTTTTTAAACAAGAATATTTCAAGTGTTTTCAGCCAGAAAACTTGTGAGTAAAGTATTTGCATAGACAACTTGGAAGGTCAAATGTAACTTGCAAGGGTTCCTGTGACTGAAATTCATGTAAACCTTAAAAAAAAAAAAAATTAAAACTTGCATAGCTTGCTTATCTTGTATGTAGCTAATATCAGAAGTGGAGAAGTGGATTCAATTCTCATTTCTAACCTGAACAATATCAGGAATGTGATGTGGGATTGTACAAAAGGACTTGTAGAAATCCAGGTAGATGACATCCGTTGCTCTTCCTTTGTCTCTGATTTCATCACTCCATCATAGAATGCCACCAGATTGGTCAGGCACAACTGGTGAAGCCATGCTGGCTGTCACAGATCACCTCCTCATCTAGCATGTGCCTTAATATGTCTTTCAGGAGAATCTGTTCCATGATCTTCCCCAGCAAAGACGTGAAGTTCACCAGCGTGTAGTTTCTTTCTTTCCATTGGCTTTGTCAGACAGGTATATTCTTGAGGTATGAGTACAAAAGGAAATTCAGGATTACTGCATGCTTTTTAATCATAAGTGCATCCTCTCAAAGAGCTGATTTTGCTATTTCCAAATGTGAAAGGACTGAGAAAATGCCTCCTGGCAAACAGAGATATTTGCAGCTTGTGTTGGATTAGGTCCAATCAGTCCCTACTTTTTTTTATAGCTCTAGTGCAAAAATACTCCTTATATGAAAGCCTCTGAAAAAATGCCAAAATGATTCAGTTGTTCTCTTAAATAGAAGAGACTACCCAAGAAGCTGATTTCTATTAACTTTCATAACCTCCAACTTGAAGTATGATATATATGTGTGTGTGTATATATATAGGTCACTCTGAAAGCAATACCTCCTATTTATTTCCATGGAAACTACAACTGATACAAAGTGTACAATAACACTATTTAATAGAGCAAATTCTCAGCTACAAACATTTTTCAGCATAGGCAAGAACTTTCTTAATCCTGGAAAAAAAGAAGAGTAGAAATTTGGTTTAAATGAATATCATTCTGAGATTATATAGAATACTTACAATCATAGCTGTCATTTCCAAATCACTTTGTTACCACATGCATTAATGAAAATTTCAGAAGCATCTTGATTTGGAGAGAAAGGGAGAAAGAAAATAAATGGGTCTGTGTGAAAGATGCACCCTGTCACTTTGTGTGTTGTTTTAAGGCTGGCTGAACATTAGCTGCAACCTATTAGATTCATCTTGTTGTTGTCAAAAATTAAAGACAGTGCTCATAAAATAAGATGATTTGTCCCCTGCTCTTTTCATGGTAATAAGAAAATTTTGTGCAAATGAATCAACACCAGAGCAGAAACTAAACATAAATGAAAGAGCTCAAAATCCCTATGGAAAATAATATACTAAATAGCTCATGTTTGTATTCAGCAAATTAAAAAGTAATTGTCTAATACCTCTCAAAATATACTTGCTAATGGGAGATCGTGACTGATAGGGGTGTTTCTATTTAGATTCCTTGGAGTTATCTTCTCAGCTTTACAGTACTTTTTTTTTTTCTTATAAAGTACAAATATAAAATATAAAATCACTCCAAAAAGGGATTTACATATTTGGATCACATACTGACAGGTTAAAACTACCACTTTTTAGATAATATTATCAGTTATTCTCATTTTATTGAGAATAGAATCTTAGTGAAATGAATAGCATTTGTCCATATATAAGGTCTAATTCAATCCTTGTGGTTTCTCCATAGGTAAATATAGAGAGTGGGGAAAAAAAATGCTGCAACTGAAATAAAACAGAAGTATTTCATATGAGAATTCTGTTATCTTGATAGTAATTCTGAAGTCACAGATTTTCATCAAATTCCAATTTTTTTTTTTTTCAAAATACCAGTAAAATTAATACAGAGTTTTTATTCAGTTCTAGAAAGGAGTATGACATATAGAAATACCTTGATTGTAAAGCCAAGTCCATGCAGGACTATTCCATGTTTTATTCTTTCTTTCTTTCAATTATTAATGACTAGTTGATCCTTCATAATTTCTAATTAACATATCTGGATCTTATGGTTGCTTGACACCCTTAACTCTTGTGGATTCCAGAGAAAATATGCAGGGTTGGTTGTTTGGTTTTCTCTTTTTTTTTTCTCTTTTTTTTTCTTTTTTTTCTTTTTCCAGTGAGGCACTGCACTCAAATGCAGTAAGAAAGCTTAAAGATAAACAGTTCTACAATTTATTCAGAATTTAGCACATTGATAACTGACTGTCTCACTGGAGTCTAGCAATAATTTTTATTATTCTTTCTTACCAAACACCTCATGAATTATTAAACTAATACATCAAAATGCACTATTTTACCCCAATTACCTCCAAAAGTAATATTTCACATTCAGATTTTAAATAATTTAATGATATTTATTTTTTATATAAACAGAGGCTGTGCAGGAATATCTGCCTTTCTCAGATTTACAGTTTATCCATTCAAAATCAATGGTGCATTGCTAATATACAATTGCAGGCTGTGGGAACCAAATAAGAAATTCCTATTGCATTTTTAATTTTCATTTTCAAGAGATCTACTGCAGAATTCCCTGTGTACGTATGTACTGGAAAATTGTGGTCATCAATAATAATGTCCCTGCTGCTAACTGCAGTAAAGGAATGTTCAGCAGAGGTCAGACTTTTATTTATATATATATATATATATATTGGCCAGTGCATGAACTTTTTCCAAATTTAGACAACATATTATTTGAATAAAACTTGGCATTTTCAATTCTACTCATGCATGGGGATAATAAAATCTGTTGTTTTTTTTTTATTGCTGTTGGCTTCTACCTTCATGTATTTCTTCTTCCACCAGACAAAATGTCAGGTGTTTGATCAAGAGCAGATACCTATTTTTCAGAGGAAAGAAAAGAATGAATGCTGGAGGATGAGTTTAGATGGTTTCAGCCATGTCAAAAACATGAAGAAGCTCATTAATCGAGCACTTTCTGATAGAAAAGAAATGGAAAAGCTTTTTGCTTTTTTTTTTTTTTTCCTTCAAATAACATGTATTTACTTGGAATAATTTTGAAAAGCCCAAGGGAAAGAAGCTCTACTTTTAGCTGGAATATTGCTCTGCCTGAGCAAGTAGAAACAAGTGTCTGCCTTTGATAACTATTCAGACATTAGACTCTGAATATTAAAGAGGGTTGGCAGCTACAGTATAAACTGGGGCGCTTGCCATTTCTGGACAAACTATGTCATTCTTACTGGAAAGTCAGCTAGTAAATGCTCCAGCATTTTTTTCTGCCGTGTTTCATCTTTGCCAAAACAGAAAATGAAGAATAAATGAACTGAACTGGGAATTCGTTAAACTACTTATTTTCAGGAGATGAGTTTCCAGTTTTGCTTTAAATGTGCTGTTATTTAGTAGAATACCAGTGCTCAAAGGGAACCTGATTTATCAGTGGTGCACTGCAAATACAATAAAATGTTAGATAAATCATAGGTAAGAGACAAAATTAAAGCCTGGTCTGGTCATTATAAAGCTTCCAAGTATTTGGACAACCAGAATGGTAAATCAGCCCACAGTGTCTCCTGCCAGTCTAAATCAAACCACCTACTGATCTGTATACGGTTTCTATAACTTCTGTTAGGATATATGCCATCTTATTCTAGAGAAAGCTGTATGCTTATCACTGGTGAAATCACTGTCTCTGCTAAACAGGGCACAATTTAATCCTCAGAGGAACTGTGGCTGTTTGCACTGTCTCAGTTCTGTGGATTAAAGTTTTTATGGGTATGGCAAATACTTGCAGCACCTAGGACAAAAGCCTGAGCTGTTTCTTGCTGGTGTCAAATAAAAAATTCAGTTGACTTTGGTACTTGAGGAATTAGGCTGGTATTCTGAAAAAGCTGGCAGCTCTTCCTAGCAGTCTATCTCCTTTGCAAAAATATCCCTTTGCTTAATTTCTCATCTTATTTCCAGACCCACAAAGCAGCAGTAAAAACCAGCCTTAGGTGGAATATAGAATATCACACTTACACATTTGGAAGTGGAACACCTTTGTATCTGATAATTTTCATGATGTGTGTGGTGTTGTGCTTTTTGTCTGTACTGGTTTAGTTTCATGTCTCAAGTATGAGGAACCCAGTTTGGCACAAGTAGTTTTGCAAGAGCAGCAAATGACCAATCCGTGTGAAATACCCAGACATCATCTAGTTTAGTACGAATTATATGTGAAATCCACCTATGCCATGAACACTTCTTTGATAAAATTTGTTTGATACTGGAAAAAATGTTTTATAATATCTGTTTGGTCATTTAAAAATTGCATTGCATGTGTTTAACAGAGTTATTAGAAGACATTTAATAGCATTTTAATTTGATATTTTTAGTCATTCTGATCATGCTTTCTTTCTGTCACGGCGGATGTGATGGATCAAAATTTCACCAAGTGAACAATCCTATTTCAAGGCTCATGAGTAACTTAAAGTAATTTCATTCTTACTGTCACCTCCCTTCCTTTATTTAACTTTTGTTCCTGTCTCCTTGTGCTGTGAAATTTTAATGACTATATTCAGATCAATTTACACTTCTATAGGTAGGCTCTCAAAGTGCTGATCAAACATTAATAAAGCTTCACAGTACAACTGCTCAGGAATATTTTGATTACTTTTTTTTTTTTTTTTTTTTTTTTTTAATGGAACACACAGATTCATCAAAACCAAGAATCTGTTTTGATAAATTTTCCATTTAGAAAACATTCTGACAACGTTCTGAAGCAAAGTGCATATTTAAACTTTTTGAAATGAAACAATTCCATGTATATTTATTTCATTTGGATGATAATTAATAATAAAACAAGTGAAGCCAACTTAAGAATTTCAAAATAATAAAATGAAAAAGTTTGATTTCTATTTGAATAGATCAAACATTTAGTAAGGAAACACTTCCAAAATTTCAGTTCAACATCCTATTTTAGATCAAGGAAAGAACTATAAAAAGAATAAGCTCATCAGGGAAACTGAGGCACTTGAATAAATCTGTGAATACAATAGTATACTATACTAAGTTCTAATAACAATATCAAGAATAGATACAGTTTACATAATCTCGTGTAAATAATGTTCATTTAGTAAAATCTCAGGTTTTTTGCAGATACCATTGTCCTTATGTGTATTCACAGGAAAGCTCAATTGTGGAGAATAAACAAAGTCCGTCTTGAGAGAAGCAATCAATTTTCTGTTTTCTTCCTGCTATATTAACCTATGGATTACATTGTCTCCCACTAATAATTGCTTTCCATTAATTTTAAGCTAAGAATGTGGGAATCATTATTTACCATTGGCTAATTTAAGATTCAGGGAGGTTTGATTTCAATGAATTGAGTTGCTAACTTTGTAGATTCTTTCTCCTTTTTTTTTTTTTTTTTCCACTAATTCACATGTATTAGCACTAAGTGTTTCTGTACAGTACTGCACAACATGCTAATGTACCATTTCAGAAACAGTATATATGAGCACATAAGCTTATTTAACCTGTGCATGCATAAAAATACAATATATAAACCATATGACATAAAGTGAGAGATCTCAAGTAATAGTCAAAAAAGAAAAAATAAAAGCTTTGAGCTTGTTTTTGTCAGGGTTTTGGTTTGAAATTGATTTAATCTGCTAAGGTTTATAGACAGATGACATAAACGCTAAATGCTGAGGAAGGAGACAATTAGTCCCAAAGCTGTTTTCTAAGCCCTGGGAAGGAAGCTGCATTCTGCAGGGTCCTGGAGTTTACAGGGAGGTGCTGAAGGCTCTCAGCTCTCAACTGGAAGATGCAGATGATCTGTGCTTCATAGCAGTACTCAGCATTTTCCAGGATGAAGCCCATCAAGATCAGTAAATACACTGATACAAGAGCAGTCTGATCCAAGGTTTTAATTTCATTTCTGCTCCTCAGAATCAGGAAGTTCATCAGTAAGATCCGCTGTCATTTGGCACAATAGGATTATAAGGTCAGCAATTAGATGTTGTCATGAAGACAATATACTTATCACTGGCATTTCTTATTCATTTCTCATTTAGAAATTACTTTTGGTTTTTAGTTGACTTTTTTTCCCTCAGTGATTAAGTGCATAGGCTTTAAATATTTGGGCTTAGCTGCATCAGTATTATAGGAATAAACATAATTCAGCTGGTACCCTGTGTGAGGCCGAATTTATTGTGAAGAACAGAAGGAGACATACTGTTGAAGTAGATAGCGAAATCCTATAGCTGTATTTGTGGGTGTTTTTTTGTTGTTGTTGTTTGTTTTCCCTTGTTATTCGTCTCATTTATTTGCTTGTTTGTTTTGGTTGGTTGGTTGATTTCCGCTTGTTTCTTTCATTTCCTTCCGAATATTTTATTCATTTGAGGTGAGGCACATTGATGGTCTTAGCTGATTACATCACTGACAGTGATTTTGTTGGTTCTGTTAACCACAGACTTTTCCCCAAACTAGTCAATGTCATTCTTCTTTCTTTTTTTTCTTTCTTTTTCTTCTTTTTAAACATTCATTCTTTGTGTTGTAATAACAAAACCAAGGTAATATTCAAAGGACAGATCATCAGCAAACAGGTTGTTATCTAAGGAATACAATTGTCTCGTTTCCTATTGAAGCAATGTTACTTTTAAGCAAATATGTGCAAAATAAAGTTGTTGGACTCCCATGGCTGACAAATTTATCTAAAAAATGGAGAAGGCTATGACTTCTAATAACTACTTCACAAGTTCTGCAAATTTTCAATTTTATGTGGATATGAAATACAGAATCAAACCTAGAAATGAGGACTAAAAATTAGTACTTGATGCTTCTTCCTCTTCTTTCAGCCTAGGCTGTGCACTCAAAATATAAGAAATATTCTAACTTATCTTTGAATGGTTTTAGCTTTGGAAGAGAGTGGTTTAGGGAGGGATATCAGATTACTTTTGGCTTCCAAGGTGACCACTGCTCAGTTTTCACTCAGCTTGCTCTAAATCTATCTCCTTTCAGAATCTTACTGCCTTTCTGTTGTTGTCTTGAGATGTCCTGTGTAATATAGGAAGAAGTACAATCCTAACATAGCTACATAACTTTCTGTGCTCTACTTCAGAGAAGCAAGAGTAGTGTGGGAGGGAGTGAGAAGTTCTCAAAAACTTTACCTTTGTGAGGTCTTTATATCTTGCCTAGAGACAAGATATAACAACAAAATCTGTGTCATGCTGAAAACTGAATTCCTTTTCAAATTTTTTTTTTTTTCTGAAGCACATCTAATCTTCTTCAACAAAGTACTGACCTAGTCTAATTACATTTATGAAATCTGATGAGACCAAAATAAGTTAATAAGCTTAGGCTAATTTACGTTTACTGATGGGCAATAGTTAACATGTGATTTTGAAATATCAAATTTTGAACTGAAACACGTAAGAGTACCTCCTGACAGAAATATTCCACTGTATAGAAGAGCAAAAATTTCAGTGGCCCATGTGTATGCCTGGCTTCACTGGGCTTTCCTAGCAACACAAGAATTCTGGAAAGGTTACCCCATGCCCCTGATGTGTTTATAGCTTTAGAAATCTCTGACTTTCCGCTTTCTGATAACGTTACATATTCTGAATGGCAAACTTATACCCTTACAGTTTTCAAAGTTTGCAAAACTGGAACCAGTGGCACATAATTGCTCTGTGTCAGGGTGGAGACCAGTCATAAGCGGTGTCCCTCAGGGGTCGGTCTTGGGACCGGTGCTCTTCCACATCTTCATCAGTGACACAGACGATGACATCGAGTGCACCCTTAGCAAGTTCTCGGATGACACCAAGCTGAGCAGTGCGGTCGATACATTGGAAGGAAGGGAAGCCATCCAGAGGGACCTGGGCAGGCTGGATAAGTGGGCCCATGAAAACCTAACGAGGTTCAACAAGGCCAAGTGCAGGGTGCTGCACTTAGGTTGGGGCAATCCCAGGTGTTTATACAAACTGGGGGAAGATCTCCTAGAGAGCAGCCCTGTGGAGAAGGACTTGGGGGTCCTGGTGGATGAGAAGCTGGACATGAACCAGCAGTGTGCACCTGCAGCCCGGAAGGCCAACTGTGTTCTGGGCTGCATTAAAAAAGGGGTGGCCAGCAGGGAGAGGGAGGTGATCGTCCCCCTCTACTCAGCTCTTGTGAGGCCCCATCTGGAGTACTGCATCCAGGGGCCCCCAGTACAGGAAGGACGTGGAGCTCTTAGAGTGGGTCCAGAGGAGGGTCACTAAGATAACCAGAGGGCTGGAGCACCTCTCCTATGAGGAAAGGTTGAGGAAACTGGGATTGTTTAGCTTGTAGAAGAGAAGGCTCTGGGGAGACCTTATTGTGGCCTTCAAATACTTGAAGAGAGCATATAAACAGGAGGGGGAACAGCTTTTTACGAGGGTGGATAGTGATAGGACAAGGGGGAATGGTCTTAAACTGAGACAGGGGAGGTTTAGGTTAGATATTAGGAGGAAGTTTGTCACAAAGAGGGTGGTGACGCACTGGAACAGGTTGCCCAAGGAGGTTGTAGATGCCCCATCCCTGGAGGCATTCAAGGCTAGGCTGGATGTGGCTCTGGGCAACCACTAAACGTGGTTGGTGACCCTGCACATATAGCAGGGGGGCTGAAACTAGATGATCATTGTGGTCCTTTTCAACCCAGGCCATTCTATGATATCTGAAAAACCTGCTGCATAGAAACTGAAGGGTGAAAACAGTGATGTACTAAAGTCTATCTACATATCATTTTTTTCTCATTGATTGAGAATGCAATTAGTCTAGTCTTATCCAAATTGAAAAAAAAAAAAAAATGCTAGTATCTGGTTATTGGCATATAGAAAGCAGAAAGTAGAACTGGACTTCTGATGTTTTTGTCTTTTTGCTTTGCTGGTATGTTATTTTGTTTTGTTTTTTAATAAAACTTTGCAAGTACTGCGTTTATGGGTCGCTTAAAGATTCTCCAGTGTTCGATGTTTTATATTTACTACGTTCTAGACTCAGGAGATTCCAGACCAGTGAAGAACAGCTAAATACTACATTAAAAATAAAAAGCAAAACAATTTCTGGCTTTTCTTCCTCTGCACTTTCTATGGAATTCTTATGGCAGTTTGCTAGAATGTGATTTGGTTTTATGACTTTTTTTAAAGTCATAACTTAATGTTTAAAACAGATTCACTTTAATGCCAGGAGTAGTTTTACACTTGCAAAGGGAATACATTTGGGAGATTTTGTGGTCTACAGCTGAAATAGAAACCTTGTTGTCCAGGTCTGCTTGCAAAGTAGAGAAAAGCCAATCTGAAATAACTGCAGTATTTTGAAAACTTATTGATTGAAAAGGAAATTAATTATAGAAAGACCTTCATACATCCTATAGCTCTGTAGTTCCAAAGGATAAATTTCTGTTTTAGATTGAACTGTTTATGGACTCGATTACTAGCTCTTAGTTTCTTCAGAGACTTTCTCAAGATATTAAAATAGCCAGTTTATGTTGCTTTTTCCAAAAATCTGCATGGAATTAACAAGTTGAATCAACTCATCACTGATCAGTTTTTGAGAAGAAAAGAGCAGTATCAATCCTATTAATCTTTTTTTGGTCAGTGCTGCCAGTTGAAAGTGTGGTAAGCAGGCAAGAGGTATGCCCACCTCCCCATGCTTTAGCTGTAAGTTAAATAACAGCTATCGTACTTTTGACACAAAGTGTTTCTAGTTTCAAGCCACTAAGATTTTTCTGAAGCAGTTATGTTACGGTTCATGAATCTGAAAAAATATGTAAGTTTATGCAGCTTGCAATATAATATACAAATGATCTACAAAGATAATTTTCTGATGCTTCATGCATAAATAAATGTCACTGAATTGTAGGTTTATGGTCACTAGTTGCTAAAATTTTGTTTGATTATGCCAAAAAAAGTGTGTGTTTTCTCTGCATTTCTTTTTAGACTAGACTGAAATAGCATTAGTAAAGAATACAGTTGCAGGACACGTAGTCTCATATATTAAAATTTGGTAAACCAACTTTGGTAACAATAGACAATAAATCATGATCTGATTTTGTGCATTTAGATGTTGGTTGATTTTTTTATTATTTTTTTTATTTTTATTTTTTAATCAGAAGAGTATAATTCCAGATGCAAGCTTGTAAGCCCAGGGTATCCAGAGTCTCCAGACCTAATGGTGTCAAGAAAATAGTGTCTCAGTTATTCAAAGATGTATGAAAAATTTGGGGACTGTAACACTGCACAACAAAATTATACAGCAATGCTCTTGAACCTGGGATGTCAGTAGGCAACATATTGTTTGACAGAAAGCTTAAAATGAAACTACATAATGACAAAAAGATGTAAACAAGCATACTCTAAGTTCTTTGAATAGTAGTAAAAGGTCAAAGGGAAAATAAAGTGTGATAAAACATCACGTGTGACCCTTCTCAGCAGCAAGATCATGTATGTGCAGGATGACTAACAGTGAAAGAAGATTGATGTGAAATTATTCTTTGCTCCTAGAAGATTATTGCTAAATGAGAACACACCCAGAATAGAATTGAAATAATCTTCAGCAAAAAGAAGATCAAGGAACAAAAGAAAAGAGTCTTCATGTAAAATCTTAATAGGAGAAGTCAGTATATTAAGTGACACAAAGTAAAATACCAGCAAGCCTGTGCAAAACCTGAGTAAAATATAGTTCTGATCCCATGGGCTAATTCAGAGACTGACAGAAATCATATGAACTATGTATTATAAATATGTTTCCTTTAGAAAGTAAAGCATGCAAAGTACTTGCCATTACAAGGCAAAATCCTACATGGTCTGAACTATTTGGAGTAATATTAATGGTATGAACGGCTTGAGTAACTGAAAAATTAGAAATATTTCTAACAAAACCTCTTCAAAAAGTTTGTTAGTCTATCTGCTGGATTAAATATAAGATCATGTTGAATGCACATTAATGACTGCCTGTGAGAATGGAGTGTAATATGCCACTTTTCCTCTGCCTTCCCTCTTCACTGCTTCTTTGTCCTTTGCAGTGCATTTAAAAATCTGCTTAAGCACATGAAATTTCTATTCTCGTTATTAAAATTCTTTCCAAAATTCATTCTTTTTTTCAGTAGTGGTAAATGTAATCTTAATATCTTCTCTGCCACATTGTTTTGACAGAAAAGGAAAAATATAAATTAAAGAAGCATAAAACAATTCCAAAAATTCACTGCCTTTACTGCTACAGAAAGGCTGTCTTTACATTCGTACTTCCTCAGATAATGCTGATATTGTTGTCATTTAAAAAAAAAAAAAAAGATAAAGATAAGAATTTTAAGTTGATGACTTGGAGGCAAAATTTGTACTTTGTTGCTTTCATAATTATTTTATTCTCCGTTACTCACATACAACAGTGCTGCAGAAGTGCCACTGTTTAACTGCAGACTTAAACAGCGTGGTTGAGGGAAGAACCAAACCTGGTGAACTAACAAGAACTAGGAGACCAATGAGCTATAGGTGAGAATCCTCTCAGGCTGTTACCTACTTAGCTGCTTTCATGCATCATTACTGTTTTGTGCTGGCATATGATCAAGGAGGGCAAAAAGAAACAACCCTCCAGTGGGGAGGATCACAAGCTACCTCACTAAGAAAGTGAGGTACAGTTCTCATCCCCATATTTGGATACAATTCAAAGGTTCTTGCGCTTCTCCTTAAAGTAACACCAGGGGTATATCAAATATAAAAGGATGCACTAAATAAATCTCTAGGAGGTACTGAAGTTATGCAGCAAAACTCTGAGTTGTTTTTTTTTTTTACTACACTGGAAGCTTCAAGGCATTTGTATCTTTGTTTGTTTGTTTGTTTCCAATGTGATCTGGAATTTGAGAAGAACAAAAAACAGACTTCATACCCAGAAAGAGGTATACACTTGATTTTTTTTTTTATCTTTCATTCTCTCTATTGTTGAGTAACCTGAATAAATTAGGCCATTAATCCCAGAAATCTGAATTCTTGAAACAAGTTTGCACTTACAAAAAGAAAAGAAATTAGAATTATTGCTTTTCTCCTCTCAGTCACTGCAGAGTTACTTACTGCTTTATCAGCCTTTATTTTTCTCTATTTTTCTTCTACTCTGGAGATTGTGTTAACCTAAGCATAAATTACTAATACACGGATGTGAAAATAAAAACATGTACTTCTAAGCAGTGGCAACTTAGGGAGCAGAAGATGGGACAAAAAAGAACAGAGAATTCACTTTGGAGATGTGCATTGTAGGTGAAAGCTGTGTACATTTCGGGATGAAACAATGTTCTTGTGTAGCCTTTCTCCTTTTGCAGTCTCTAGCTGTCATTCTTTCCTCCCATAAGTGACTGACGTTTTAAAATCAGAGTAAGAATGAGGCTTTCCAGCAGGTTTGAAAAGCAGATTTCCATAGGTTTGTTCTGAAGTCATTTTGCAAGATGATTATAAAGTTTCTTTTATTATTAAAACTTCAGGACCCCTACTTGTCACGTGAATTGATGGTACTTTGACTTAGGCTTTGGAAGACCAATTTGAAACAAAAAACAGAAGCACAATTTCAGAAATTATCAACTTCTTAGAACGCAGTCTTCTGTAAGACTGTTACCCACACTGATGAAAAAAAAGCCACAAATATTTTGTTGCTGTTGCTCCCTCTGTCCATCTCTGCTCTAATTAGTACTCTGCTTGCTTACAAACATATATAAGTGGCGTGTGTTATGTGTTACTGGCAAATAAACAGTGACATGAATATGTGAAAAAAAAAAATGCAAATAACCCATTTTTTTTGGTAGTGGCTGGCTTAACAAAAGAGGCCAAAATAACAAGAAGATGCAATGGCAATAGGCAAATAATAGTTGCTTTCATTCCATACAGTTATACGTAGAACCAAGACATGAAATTTTTTGTGTATGGCATGCTAAACCAAACAGGGCAGAGTACCAAAACCTGTACTGCAATGAAAATTAAGCAGAAATATGAAAAAAGCATACTCAGAATAAATTCATAGTATTTTCTAACTGAGAAAACTTTTGATCTGAAATTTGTGGGGGTTTTCCATTAGTTGAAGTTTGGTTTTCTGTTTTTATCTCCTGTATAAGCAATCATTCATTTCGAAAATGGCAATAGGAGAAAATCCAGACATCTGAACAACTGAGAGAGAAGCTGTAGAAAGACAAATCCCATCTGGATTCTGTAAACATGTTCTAGAAACATTTATTAGTCTAACTTCTTTTTTCCTAGTTAAAAAGCAGGAACAGAAGAAAGAAAGAAAACACAAGTTCACTACTTATTCCAGCTTTGTCCTGAAAGCGTTGATTTTTTTAAAGGGTAAGATTTGCTGATTCACGGAGCATAGAGAGTAGATATGTCCTAAATTTCTGCAGAGTAAAAACGTCAGCAATTTTCAGCATGAAGAGACAGAAAGCTTGACTAAAAATACATAAAAGCACATTTGGAATAAAGTGAAAAACAACCTAAAAATATTACTTGGATGAGCATAACCTATTTAAGTGTAAAATCACTGCTAGATTATGTGGTCCTGTATTTCCAGGGCACTTACAAGGTCATCCATTCAGTGTGCTTTCTTTTCAAAATGGCTGATACTAACTGCATTTAGCAGAATTGTTTAGATGTACACATCAACTTCCATCTTTTCTATTAACTCTGTCTCTCAGCTAAAACTCTCCTATCAAGTGAAGAAATCATCTGCGATGACGGAAATAACCAGTCTGAGGAAAGTCAAACTGAGTAATTGTCTGAGTTAACTTGAGAGAAATCATGAAAACTGGGGACTTTTTTCCGTGAGGACTGAAAAACTGGGATCACTTCACAACATATACAGTTACTATTATATGGAATTTGTTTGTTTTGTTTTTTGTTATTGATGTTTGGTTTTTTTTTTTTTTTTCATTTGCAAAGCCAATAGACAACTAAGTTTACAGCTCTAGATATTTAGAGTTAATTAGATTTAGAGTTTTTGGGAAGAATTCTATTATTTATTTATGTTTAATATTTCTGTTTTAAAAAAGATTTTAATTGACAAGTGTTATCAGTAGAACTTGTAATTTCTCACTACATCAATAGCACTTGTAATCTCCCACTACTTCAAGGTGAGCTACACAACCCTCCTGAGTTTCATAAGTTTTAAAATACTTCTGAGATATCCAGAGTGTTGAAGGACAAGAAAAGTCAGGGATTCTGGAAATCCAGATGAGGAAGTCTTATAACGTCAAGTGAATTCTTCAAGGAAGCAGGAATTGTGGAAGTTCTGAGTTTGTCCTTATGAACTGGAGGAGCAGGAAAAGAGTAATAGGATTCTTGAAATCACCCGGCCTGACACTGACATGCAGATAGATGCATGTAGTACTAGAAGCTCCTACTGATGGAGATCTATATTCCTAGTCTGTCTCTCATCAGGACGCTGATTAAACCTGAGCCTGCATTCAAGCAGCTGTTAGATATTGGACGCTGCTCTTGATGTAACTGTTCCAGGAGAGAGCACACGCTTCCTACAAGTCCATCTTATGAGAGGAGTCTTTGAGAGTGTGAAAATTAGCTTTCAGATCATCAAAACTGAAATACTTTTATCAAAAGATTGTTATTTATCACAATAATTTTTTGGTTTAAATATAGCATTTTATTGTAAAAAATCTCAACTGCCAATATTTCTGCCTTCTGCTGTGTATGCTGTGCACATAGAATATTAACAAACACTCCAGGAATCAGAAGTGTCAAAAAAAATCATGATAAACTGAGGCAAAATTAGATCATTTGGGGTAAATCTGTCACTTTACTCCTCATTGACTAATCTCTTGTTATTAGGATGATACAGCATTTTCCTTTGAAACAAACAAACAAGAAAAGGTAAAACCAAAGGAACAGACCAGACTGTCCTGTGCACAACAGCAGGGGTAGATTCTTGAAGTACCTTTTGCCATAAAGAATAGTGAAACTATATATTTGATAAACACCACATCATTTTAGCCTGTTGCTAAACTGAGAGAAAACAAAGTCAAGAATAAATATGAGTGAAAGCTACTAGTTTTTCTGCTTTTTCTCAGGGAACTTTTTCTCAGGGAACTTTTTTTTTTTTTTTTTTTTTTTTTTTTTTTTTTTTTTTCAGAAATTTTCTAAGAAAGGAGGGAAAATGAGAAAAGATGCCTAAGTCATGATAGATATGTACAGTTCATTCCTACTACCATTTAATAGTTCTTGTCTAGAACCAATAGCAGAGATGTGCTTTCAGTCTTAACACAGTGCCAAATAACAAAGAGCTTGAAGTTTTTGCAGGGAGATTACCAGGTCCTTGGGGGAAGGATTATTTTGCAGAAAATATGGGGCAAGCCACCTCTGTGGTGGTGAGATGACATAGACAGAAAGAGAGAGAAACTTTGTGAACACACACTGCAAGCGACACTGAGGAGCTACTGTTTCTTTCCACAAAAAATATTCATGCAAGTTTCACTCTAGCCTGAGTTTCCACTGATCCCCTCAGCCCTCCAGCATCTCTTCTGGGAGTATAGGAGAGACAAAAGATAGGGTGCTTATTCATATCAGGCAGTAAGTTACCCTCAGGCAAAAAGAGAAGGAGGAGGAGACAAACAAAAAAGAACAACAAAAAACCCTGAGCATTAATCCAGTCCTAAGAGGATATTCCTATTAGCATGCAGTGGAATTTTAATCTCTTCACATTCCAAAGGAAAAAATACAACTACTATCAAAACCTCACAATACCACAGAAAAAAATACAAAACCAACATAGGCAAGGTATGAAGAAGTACAGCCAGTACACATTGACTCTCTGCGCAATGTTTATACTATTACAATCATAACATTACCCAGGATGTAGGATTTTATACCTCCAAGGGCTGTGGGATCAAAGTTCCCCTGGCAGGTTTCTGAGTTGGTGGTGTTTTTGCTAAAGATATGTGCTCAAGGCCTTATGCCTGACTCTCCAGACACAAACTAAGATATATTAGAAAGCAAGTAGAACTGAAGCAAGAAAAAACTGGGGTGACGAGAAATTTTCAGTAAAAAACTCAAAATGCCATCTTGATGCTGCAATCCTTGCTCACAAGAGCTGTACAGTAACATGAAGTGGCAAACTGAAATGGCTGAACCCACTTCTGTTTGTGAATTGCCAACAAACGTGTCAGTAACAAGAACTCAGTCTGATGTTGTGTGGCTGCTTTTGGTCTTGATGAGTACATAAACATCAACATATGAAAACCATTTAAAAAGATTACAGATTACACTTGGATTGATCTCTTAGAATTATGAAGACTTATAGTGGTTTGTAAAATGTTTTCCTGCAACTACTGCTTAAACTAAACAGAGCAGGTGAAAAGATTATTTTCTGTATCTTCAATTCCAAAGCTTAACAAGACGTATTCCAAAATCTGTGTACAGACAAATGGTCATAAACAGCAAAACAGCTGCACTTTTGGATTTTGACTGTTAGTAATTGATACATATTCCTGGCACATGCTTTTTCCAAAATCATATGAGATCTTCTGGTCACTCATAGCCTGCTCTATAGAAAACCTGAAAAATGAAGATGAGTAGATAAAAATCCACCCATAGATTTACTTTCTGGAGCCTACTACGCTGATATTTGGCTTCCACTGACAAAGGAAATTCTAAAGCTCTGTGGTTTCATGCCAAATCATTAACATAAGGAATTCTTAGCAGCGGCAAATTTCCTGATATCTAATTTTAATCATGGCATCTGTTAAGAATGTTCTCTAAAAAAAAATCAGAACATCTTTAGATGATATTTGATAGATATTTTCAAGATTCACCTGGTATGAATATTTTCTGGAAATGTTAATATCTCCCACAGAGGAGTAATGAAAACACATGAACCTATCTTTCTTTTCTTTTAACTCAAAATGTCATGCTGTTGCATATTCAGATTAAAAATTATCAAATGGTCTATACAAGTTATTTTATTTTATATAATGATAGAATCATTTGAGTTGGATGGGACCTTTAAAGGTCATCTAGTCCAACTCCCCTGGGACACCTACAGCTACATAAGGGTGCTCAGAGTCCAGTCCAGCCTGACTTTGAATGTCTTCAGGGATGGCGCATCCACCACCTCTCTGGGCAACCTGTGCCAGTGCTTCACTGCCCACATCATTAAAAACTTATTCCTTATATTCAGTCCAAATATCTCCTGATTTAATTTGATACCATTTCCCCTTGACTGATCACAACAGACCCCACTAAAGAGTCTGTCCCCTTCTTCCTTTCAGACCCTCTTTAGATACAGAAAGGCTGCTATCAGGTCTCCCCGGAACCTTCTCTACTCCAGGCTGAACAGCCTCAGATCTCTCAGCTTGTCCAAAAAATATCACTTTGGACCTTAGGTATGTCTATTGGTTTGCAAAAGCATGAAACTCTTATGAATCAATTTTCTGACAAGGTTTTACAGGGACAGAGAATCTGAACAAAGATGGAGAGAAAGTGGTAGAGAAAGTCTGTTATTTGGAAAGTATACTAGGTTTAAAATTCTTTAGAAATATGACATCACTTTTTCCTGACTTGAACTGTAGAGATCATATTGACATGAAATCAATTTGGTGACATGAAAGGCCTTCACTTAAGGAAAGATCAGAGACTTCCAAACCAAGAGTGAATTCTCCGTAGGCCCAATCTTGCTTTATTCTCAATAGCAGTTATGTCAGAAATACAATGAAGTTTAAAATCCCAGGAGGAAGTAATCTTTTTCCTTTGAAAATTTCTATACTTACTTATGAAGACATGGTCTTGGTTTCTGCCTTTGGAATATTAACTAAGCTTTCCCTGGGAGGAAAGCCCAGAGCATGTGTGCCAGCATAGATACACCTCTCTTCAATCACCAAATTTGGTTTCTACTCTGACTTGAGTCAAACTGAGAGGGAGGAGAAATACTGCATTCTTAAGCTCACAGAAACGATCTGGCAAGTAGAAATAGTTTATGCATAAGAGCTAATAGAGAATGCTCTGCTCTATTATTTCATCTTCCTACTGGTGTTATAAATCAACACTGGTAGGAATATCATATTTTATTTGCTAAGCCCCTCAAGGGGGGAAAATAAATACAAATTAGTATTTGAAGGAAAGGATCGATTTGAGATCTGCATTAAATGCCTTGTATTCACTATGTGATGGATATACTGTCTCTCAATTGCTGCTTAGAATTTATTTAATGGTCCAGCTGAAGTGAGTTCCATAATGAAGGAATACATGAAAACAAATACTGCAATGAGCCATTGCACAGTCTATCTATCTCTCTGGCTTACAGGAATGAATGTATTAAAAGGAAATATGCTGCTCCTGCTGAAACACTGATAGTAAGAATAAGAAGTAAAGGAAGAATGCCTATTCATTCTTGTTAAAGAAATAATGACAGAGGGATAGGCAGCAGTACTGGTCTTTCTTGCACCAGCAGTTTCACATACTTAGAGATTTCTGAACTGCTAATCATTGACGTGTACCACTCACCACCTCATTGTGCAGACATCTGCTCTTTTGTCTCTGTAAGCATTCAGCAAGCATCAATAAGTATCACTGGGTGCAATTTTTTCCTCATGGAGGAATTCAGTGACACACCTTTGCTTCATACACACTTCCATATCAGACACCATTTTGTCAGACTGCCTCTCTGCTACCATCTGTCGAACAGCAACAAAATGTAATGGAGTATTGGTGAGAAGGTTCAACTTCTACTGCCATACCACCAACATTCACTTCTGACACTGTGACTGTGGACCAATATAAAATAGGAGGCATTGCTTTTGGAGCAGCCCTCACAGTATATTTTCTTTAGGGTTTTTCACAGTGTATTTTCTTTTGCTACTCCTGCAATCCACCCAGTCCCTTCCACTGGTGCCTGAGGCAGAGGGCCAGGAACAAGATCCTGGTGAGAGGGTCATTGTAATTCTTTCCAGGAAATTAGTCACAAATATTATCTTTGCAGAAAATTGTGTAATTATAGAACATCAATGAGAATTTAACTAATTAGTGTAAATCCAAAAGTGCACTTTATTAATACTGTAAAGGCTCTAGAGCTTCTCTTTAAACAAGGAGAGAGAATGACTTTTAATCATTTTTTATCTATGATACAATTTTTACTATGAAGTCTTACTGGTCTAGATAAGATGCACAGGGATGGGGAAAAAAAAGAAAAAAGAAAGAAAGAAAAAGACAAAAAAATGAAGTATTTCGCCATTACTATTGGAGATTTTCCTTCCAGAGGTAAAGATTGGCATTTTGACATAGTAGTCAAGATTACTGAATGTGATAAAACTACTGCCCTGATCAGTTTGAATAGGACACACTACCCACACTTTCACTGTGCCATGAGAATCTTCATCTCCCATCTTGACTTCAGAGGCCAAGATCCTGTTTGGACACTGACATGGTCTTTCCTGTATAGATTTTCTTAACAAAGTTTCATTAGGCAAAAGCTGTAGATTATTTTTTCCTAATGCACAACCTTGAAAGATTGCAGTAGGAATAAGGCTTTAGGCATACAAATTAACTATGTAAATAAGAAGATGTAAGTTGTTTTCAAAATAAGCTACATAAAAATTGCACTTTGTTTACAGATGTTAGCGTATACATTTGCTATTTAAAATAATTCATTAAAAAATCAAATTAAAACACTTCCTTATCATTACAGAAGACATAGCAGAGAGAAAAAATTACTAAATGAAAGGAAAAAAGAAAAAAGTTGTATTTTATAAAGAGAGATGTAGTTCTTAGTTGTTGTCATGATATCAATGCAGTCATGTTGATCAGTGAGTGAGGATCATCTCTTCATCTGCCCAGATTCTGTATTATTTGGTATATGATGCTTATGGCTCTACCAGCTCCAAAAGCATTTACTTGTGATTAATGTGATTTCCATGGTTATCAAAGGAATTAGTAATGATTTACTAGTTATTATATTGCCATAAAAAAATCTGAAAAGAGGTATTAATTGAATATGAATTACATATATACCTGATCTGTAATTTTCAGACACTGTTTCCACTTGCTTTTTTTATTCTGCTGACACAGAGAACATTCTTTTCCTTCAGTTCTTTCCCTGCTGCTGACTTCATTTGATGTCAGCGTATTGTTTGCCAGAGCACTGTATATGTATCCTGAAAATATAACTTTTTCATAATTACTCTAAAGCTGTGCAAAAATGGAGTTTGATAAATACTTCAGTGAAGCTGATCAGACATTAAGATGTCCTGAAACCTAGCTGGAGGCTGTGATTTCTTGTTTTCTTTGACACTTCTTATTTTAATTTCCAAGCTGACAAGCTTCATATTTATCACAAAGGATAACACATTAAAATCACTTTTTTGTGTGTGTGTGCGTGTGCGTGTGTGTGATTGGTGGAAAGGGTATCACCTTAGTTTTACGACTAAAGGAAAAGCAGATTCCATACAATTCTGCAGGAAACTATGGAAATGAAAGTGGGTGTATAGCAATTGTTAGTGACTTTAGAGTTCAAATAAAGTTAAAATTATAAAAACAAAATTCAAATTAGGCTAAAATATCCAAAGTTTTTTCAGTGGACAGTTTTTGACTACAGGTAAACATATCTTTGTGCATTTGAAATATTCAGATTTACAGTGAACTCTGTGAAGCAACAGGCTCTAGAACACATGTGTAAAGGCCAAACCAGATATGTCTGTATTATGTTGCACTACTTTTAAGACTGTAGGTTGGACATATCCACTTGGACAGATTTCAGCTTTTGAGTGATACTAATACTTGCATGACTTTTGCTGTACTGAGCCACAAAGGCATAAGGTGCTGTCCTAGAAACGGATCTGTATCTAGACTATATTACCACTATATCTTTGACTGTTCGCTGTTTACATCTATGCTGTTTTCCTCCAATTAGCATCTAGGTGTTGGTGTTCATCTTCTGTCCTTTAACTTATGCTCCCTATGGAGTAGGAAGATTACTTATATGTTTATGTGAGTGAAAATTAATCAGGTTCTACCACCAGATTTTAGAAATACTGTAAGGAATTGGAAGTAATCAAAAATAAACAGACTGATTAAACTGTGATTCTTCTTTGAGATTGGATGGTGAACATTTTGTAAATTGGTTGAGGCATTTCCTAAAGAAATAATAAATGTCAAATGCATATGCAGATGTTTGCATTTGTCTACTAGGTAGATACTGAAGTGAGAAAAAATGTTCCCAGATTATGCAGAGAAACATTTACTGCACAAATGTTCATAGGACAGTGAAGACATAAAGAGTAAGCAGAGCATAAATTAGTATTCTTGGGGGTCACTTACTTAAATTTCAAAGATGTCTTAAATGTGGTATTTAAATATGGTATTTTAGAATCTATCTGTTCACAGACCTCTCACATGATGCTTCAGTATCACTCTGCACTTACAAAGTACATTTTTTTCTAAAATATCTTTAAGTGTTTTACAGGCATTAAGGGAATTAATCTTTGAGATGCTACATGATGCAGAGAATCATTGTTATTTCAATTATCCCACATATTTATCTTGCATCTGTGCAGTTTTCCCAGAAAGTATGTGACAGACAAGCACTGAAATCTGATGCTTGACCATTAGTCTTAAACTTCTCATCAGTAATCTAAGTTCTCTAATTGCTATTATAACTAATATTGTTTTAATTATTGCTATACCACTAGTCATAATTTATCTAGTGGATAATTTGACTCAAATTAATGTACAAATATAACTTGATTCTGGAACGAGAACTGTCCTTTAGTTAGTGCCCTGGATAGATTTTTAACATTTTAACATGTTACATTTCTGCATGTTTTTGTACAATTTCAATTTTTTTTTAACTGCTAATAAGTATCAAGTATATTTGACATACAAATTACTTGGTTCTTACTTTGAAACATATATAAGATTCTACATTTTTATTCAAAGACATTAGTAGATAGCTCAGAGTGCTATTGCAGGGGAAAAAAAAAAAAGTTTTGTAAGTGTATTGAGAAATCAATATAATTATTTAAAATTGTGTGTCTAAGACAGAAAATATAGAATAATTTTCAAACATTAAAATAGTGGCAGTGAAAGAATGTGAAATAGTACCAGTTTTTCATAGATGACTTGTCATTTCTTTATATTTTTTCTCTTTAGTAAGCAATGCATCCACTAAAGAACATATTTATGTAGAAGAAAGCTTTTCCCTTAGGACTGAAATCTAACATAGTAGTGTTTTGAAAAGAGCAGGATCTGCCATTGTGCGTGGTTTAATCTTCTGAACCACACCAATGCCGTAATCTCCACTTAGGGTAGTTACATATTCCCCTCTACATATTCCCCTATTCCCTTTCCTACAATTGAAAGTTTTATAATTTCTTTTCCTAGTTGAGAATTACATGCCTTTTTCCCATTTTGTTGAAGTCTTCCTCATGTGGCCTCACCACATACTGTGAGAGTGAAAAGTCATGACATTTGGTGAGAGTAACTTGTCCCAGCTAATAACTAAATTTAAATATCCTCTTCCTGTTTGAATATCCTCCTCCTAATTAATATCACAGTGGGTTTCTGGGATACCTTGTGCCTTTACTGATTTGCTGTGCTTTGGGGTTTATGAACTTCTCTTTCTCTTTCACTTTTAAACCTAAATGCTCGAAGGTCCTGATCCTGCAATACTTACAGACTGGACTTCTAAGGAGCTTAAAGGAATGAGGCTTAGGTAAGATTTGAAAATGACTACAGGTGGGACATATGGCAGGTCTTCAGCCAAGGCAGCACTAAGGACACACCTTGCTACACACTTCTGCACCAATATATCTTACATTTATCATCTGAAAGTTCTGTCAAGGCAGCTTGATTTTTCCTCACTATTAGCAATTAGCAATATATGCAGCAGGTGGAAAAAGTTTGGCTACCAGGTACCTTTTCAATAAAAAACCCATGATGCAAAACACAAATGAACATCTCAGGACTGTTCAATAACAGTTACTTCTATTCCCTCCAATGTTATTGCTTTTCCTTCCTCGTATTAGCCATAATCGCTTATTCTTTGACTATCTCCTGAGTCTTGTGAGAGAGTGCAATCTGTCATGTCAAAAAATAAAAAAAATAATAGGTGATTCCTTTTTTTTGGGGGGGGCTTATTTTTATGTTATCCTAAAACATTGTTTATGCATATGCAGAGCATACAGGAAAACTAATTTATATATTATTGTAATAAAATTCAGTCAGATTTAGGAAAAATCTGCTTTTCAGTTTCTCCACAACAGGCAGAAAGATGAACTTAACATGTCTGTCACATGAGGGATATACAAAGCTTAAGGTGTTAATGTTTTGTAGTACATGAAAAAAGAGCACTTAAAACTTTAATCTCAGAGAGATAAAATAGCAGTTTCCAAACATTTTTTTGAACAATTTCTTGTATTTATTCTTTAAATTTTAAATGAGCAGTTAAAGGACTAGAAACTGGACATTATGTTTCTTCCTTCCATACCTTTTGAGGTTTGGTCAGCATTGCTTATGTTGGTGCAGCATGACTTCTTAGTGATGACTGTTGAATCATCATTAATCAATAGGACTGGACCTCAACAAGTGCTAGACTGGCTTTTCAAAAGGCACTTATATGCAATATTTCTAGTTTGGCAGGTCAATGTGTAGTTACAGCAACTTTTGGTTCTTATGTTTGGAGGATCATCCTTACAGGTGTTCAAATATCCATTCTTGTTTTTACTGACAGGAGACATCAAGAGGCTCAGACACCTGACTGTAGGCAAAATATTGTTTGAGATGAAAAATTTTCTTAGTTGTCATTAAACTTCTTCAGTTCTCTCATTCTGAAGATTTATATGCTGTCATCTAGCCTCTATTCAATTCCCATCTGGTTCCCAGAATGCCTACAATTTTGTACAATGCAGGCCATGTTTTTATAGCACCAAAGGACTTAAAGATCATCAGTATGCAGAGTCATACTGTTCATTTCTTTGATATGACAACTGTAATGCCATCTTGAAGGAGATGCCATCACACCCACTACTGTGATCCGGTGACATCTATTGATTCCCTCTTGCCAGTTAAGATAGCCTTGAAATATCTTTGAGTACTATGACTCTGCAGCCCTACATTATACAACAAAGAATCTCACCTTCAGATTATAGGCCAGATGGGGATCACAGCCATTGCGTTTATAAATCCAGGAAAGAAGCTCCAATATCAGTTGTACTACACTCTAGTAGCAGGCACATTCATTTATTTTAGAGAGACAACAATTGTTAACCAAATCCAACAACTGATATTTACCTGAGAAATTATTTGCATGAAAATGATTTGAAAAAGACTGCAAATGATGTCTGTTTGTTTTTATTTTGAGGAGATATCAGATGGAAAAAAGCATCTGACAAAATCAATTAGATGAAGAATATATTAAAAAAAATAATTGGTCGTTTGAATGCAGACATCTAGAGGTGCCATGTGAAACTCTCTGTAAATTCATATACATCCTGAAAATTCTTTAGAATAGTTATATTTTTTTAGCTATTTTATGGGAAATAGTTAATCTAGGATAATTTTTCCTTGTGAACAGTTATCATTTATTATTTTTTTATAGAAGCATACCTATGTAGCCTAACAGGTCATATATATAATTTAGTGTGCTAGGCAAAGCTAAGAAACAGTACTGGCAAGGTATTGTCAACTTTTATTAGTGTCTTCCCTGTTTATATTTGTCCTGTTTGAAATGGTGCTCTTCAAGTCAATACCTCTATATGGCTGAGAGATTAAAGCTTTCTAAACAGGCAATATGAACAGAATTGCCACAGATTTTGCTCACTTTTCTATTAATTTTCTTATACTGTTATTAAATGTTATTATCAATTTTTTCTCTGGCTAAAATTATACACATTTATATCACAACCAGTGGCAAGCAGCACTTACCCTGAGGCCCATGCTATTAAAAATCATTCTAATGCACTGCAGTGGTGTCCTTATATTACTACTATACCAGCCGAGAAAGCACATAAAATAGGACTAACAACAACTTAAACTATTGCAGACCCAGGACCAATCTCTGTCAAGCACAGACCTGTGCCGTTTGGACATGCAGCCAGCAAATATTGCTTCACTTTGTTTTATTTGCCACTGCAGATATATTCTTTGATATACACTGCATGTTATTAGTCCTGTACTTAAAAGCAGATGCTTGTGGACTAAAATTTTGCAGCTCTATCTGGTGCAGAAATAGGAAACAGATTTTTAACTGAGTCTACAACTATTATCTCAGGGCCATAGCAAGCATGCTCAAGCTGGTTTCTGGTGCAATATTTTAAAAATTAATTTTTTTCCCTCAATGGAAACTGTAGAAAAATATGATCTATTACTGGAACTGAATCTGTACAGTCAGTTTTAGAAGTCATTCAAATATAGTAATTCCAGGATAACCATGAGACTTGTTAGATGGAGTCATAATGAAAGTTACTGTAATTGTTTTAATATTTTGTTTATTTATGTTTTTAATGAAAAGGGAAAAAACATATAAATCCATATATTTTATATTTTTGTATCTTGTATCAAATTAATACTCTTTGATTTTAATTGAAGAAAGTCTGTATATCCATGTACACTGTTGAAAGTAGCTGCCAATTTCCAAACAGACATGTAGTAGCTGAAGAAAAATGTCAATTTCTTAAATAATTATCTTAGCATTTTGGTGACCTAAATGGTGACATACTTCAACCCTACTTAATCCTTGGTAGATGATGAAAGCATTATCCAGGGTGTTATGGTTGAACACACAGTGAACAGCTGAGCTGGACTATGATCTGTGATTAAAATTATACTTAATGAAAACAAGTATAGATGAAATAGATCAATAAAAGAAGAATAAATGAATCTATTCTTAGTTTCTCTCTGAAGGAAAAGTTACAGCAACCTGCCATGTTTTCTGAGCACATAAGTGAGTTTCTGACAGCTTTTAAGTGCCTCACAAGTTAGTATTACAAAATCCTTATTTACTGCCTTACTCTGGAATTAGTCCTACTGATTTCCACTATAGTACATGTACCAGAAACTACAGCATTGCATATTTTTTGAGATAACTGTCCCACTGAATTTGCAGAGAAATTATTGTGAAACTCCCATTATTTCTTTTTCCTAGGAATACTTTTAATGAACTGAATTAGAACTGACTTAGACTTAGAATTAATGCTGCTTACCATTTTCAAAAGTAACATCCTCTTACTAGGATGTTACCTCTTACCTCTTACATAGATTTGAGCATTGTCTGCATGTTTAAGATTAATGTATTTTCCAGAATAGATATTTTGTCTAGAGACTTTGAAAACAGAAGACTGAAAAAGATAAAAGGAAAAATT